>CAMOHE010044595.1:0-27127 GCA_946598075.1 Artocarpus hirsutus
AAAAAAAGACCTAACACTCTATGAAACCCTAAAGTAGCTTTAGCAATATATATGTCTTTTTTTGTACTTTTATCTTAAAGCATCATATAATATTAATATATGGCTAGAATTGCTTCACTCCTCCCTTTATTTCTCTCTTTTTTAAGAGAGAGAAAAAAACCTCCACTTTTCTGTTTTAACTGGATCATAATTGAGAACCAAATGCGTATTGCATGTGTATCACAATCATGACTTGGTTGTAAAGTTAAAAAAACAAAAAAATTTGTTTCTGTGAAGCTTTCCAACTCTCATGCGTTTCATATAGTAGGATACAAACATACATATATATATATATCCATGGAAGGCGTCAGCATGACTTCAGAGAAACAGCAAAGAAACCACCACTTCAGGACATGTTAATATCACGTGATACTCCCCTCTATCTCCTTCTAAAAAAAAAAACGTAAAGATTAGGCGTTTTTGCCAAGCGCCACGTGACTTACTACTGTCCGTATTTCTTGTGTGAGTGGTCCACTTTGATAAGAAAAAATTTAAGGGATTCTTACACCACATGTCCCTAAACTTTGTAATTTTTAACATTTTAGTTTCTATGTTAAAAATTTAGACACTTAAGTCGTTAAATTTTTAACCTTTTGGTACCTTAGTCACCATTTAAATAATTTAAATACTCAAGTCTATACACTCTTAATTTGTTAGGACCTTTAGTTTCTATATTGTTTTTATTATTAAATAATATAATAGATATCAATATTTTAAGGTTTTTTTGCTCTTTAGGTCTTGAAAAGTATTTTTTTAGCAGAAAGTCTTCAAAAGCTTTCTTTTTCTTAAGTATAACTCATTGTTTTTTGTCCAAAAATAATATTTAAACACCCTACCATAAAGTTAATGATAATAAATTAAAAGATTGATTATAAATAAAAAACAAGAAAGTCATAAATGTCCATTCTATTTTTGTTTTAGTAAGTTGATACTAAATTGCAATGATGTAACTAAATAATTGTAATACAACTATATTGAGGGCTTGTTTAATATACCGTATTGTATTATATTGTATTGTATTATATTACATTTTTTGTACGATGTGCTAAACATGTCCTTAGTTTTTTAAATACACACTGCTCTTTCTTAAACATCTTTAATATAATTGAGGATAATAAAAAGCATGTAATCAAATAGTATATAATTGGACAATTTATTGTTGTGTTTATCTTTAGTTATATCTTGCAATTTGAATCAACTTAACCAAAATATAATGGAATGGATGACTAATTTTCTCAATGACATTTGTGAATTTGTTTGGTTTATAATCAATTACTTGCAGTAATCATCATACTTAACTTTTTTATAGGGCATTTAAGCATTGTTTTAAAAAAAAAAAAAAGTTATAAGTTACACTTTAAAAAAACAAAAAAGCTTTTGCAGATCTTTCTATTAAAAATATACGTTTTTAGGACTGAAAAAACAAAAAAAAAGCCTCAAAATATGACATCCCTTATGTCATTTAACAGCAAAAAGATATGAGCACTAATGTGCCAATAGTTAACAATTTGAAGACTTAGAGTCCGTTTGGTTCATATATTTGAATAAAAAATCTGAATGAAGATTTAAATTCTTGTGAGAGAAAATACTGTAGCAAAATGATTCGAACCGTGATTTGAACCACGAACCAAACAGACTCTTAAATGTCTAAAGTCTTAAAATGAGGACTTACAGTGGCAGTAAATTGGAAGTTTAGGGATCTAGATATCCAATTCTTAAAGTGAGGACTAATATATTAACAAATTAAGAGTTTGGGAACTTAAATGTTCAAATTTTTAAATAGGAACCTAAGTGTCAAAGGTCCTAAAATTTAGGAATATAGGACACAAAAATCCTAAATTTTAAAGAAAGATACGGTGTAAGGGAATTAAGAACTTTGCTAAATTTGGTTAGAAGTTATTTTCCCAAAGCATTCTTAACGTCTCTTAGCTAGGAGCTTATATTGGTTAGGTGATTGGCCTGAGGATGATCGTGGGTAAAAATATTTCACTTTAGAAAGGCGACTCGTCGCAGTTAGATCGAGTTTTCTAGCGTAAGATATTATCGGTTGGTTTGTTTCTTAATGTTAGATATGTCATTTCCAAATAAGAAGTGTTTTAAAATGGTAGAACTGAATAAAGATCCGTTCATTCAACACAGTTCTTATATATTCAAGGTATTCTCACAACAAATCACGTACTTTTTAAAAATCTGTTAAGCCACACAAAAAGATCAGACAAATTATCTTTAAAGAAAATTTTACGGTGCTGTATGCAGGGTTTAGCTTTGGGAGTGTGCGGATTCTGCATTATATGGGAAAAAAAACTAAACCCTATCTTAAACCTTAGGGCTTAGAGAAGAGCTTAATTGAAAAATCCCTTGTATATACCGAGAAAGTGCATAATCGAAGCAAAATGTTTGTCCCAAAAAAACGTGTGTTGATATCTAGGGATTTATAAGGGAAAAATTTAGGAAATATGTCTAACTTAACCTTCATTTCAGTTTTGTGTCTTTTTGTAATAAATATGAAGAGGATCATGAATCTAGGTGCTTTTATTTCACATGAAATGGAAAATAAATTTTTAAGTGTGATTCTTTTTTTTAGGTACAAAATTAGTAATAAGAGTTCAATGCGCCTCGTTTAATATAAAAGTGAAATGGAATAGTGTTAATCCTCACATTACCATTGGTGTTGATTTCTTTTGTAAAAGTGAATAAATGCCAAATTTTCTTATAAACTCTTAATATGTTCAATGTTAGAAACGAATACAGTTATTTAACAATTTAGTAATTATATTTATAAAATTTTTATTTCTAAGTTTGTTAAACACTAAAAGAGAATTAGATTGTTTATGATTTCACCACCAAATAGACAAGTAAACAAATCTAAGAAGAAAAATGATGAAGGAAAATGATCCTCAGTCTTATTATTTTACTATTCTTTCTACTTTTAAAAAAATATATTTTTTTTTCTAACCTCATTACTTTTCCCTTTCCGTATTTATGGTTTGGTAAATGCTTCCTAAAAATGTTTTTAAAAAAGACATAAATATTCAATAATCCTACCTAAAAGACTATTTCTCTAATTTTCCCAATTAGATTGTATATTACTTTTGGTCCATCAAGTATTGAGAGAACAATGGGGGTATTTAGGGAAATGTCTCTTGATAGTAAGGGAGCATAAAGATTTCCCTTTCTCAAATATTATAAAACTTTTGGTTTTCATTTTCTTTCATTTTTAAGATATTCAATTTTTTCATTTAATACAACTTAACAAGGAGAAATTTTTTTATTGAAAGAACAAAAAAAATTCTAATTGAATGACGAGAGAGAGAGAGAGAGAGAGAGAGAGAGAGAGAGAGAGATGCTACCTATATTGAGGAAATGTCTGCAACGGCTTTGGTCCATTAATCAAATATTGAGGGAAGTAAACAGAAGAATTTGGATCTCCCGATTAAAAACCTGCCTATCTACCTCTCACCCAACAATTTGTAAGTTACTATTTTTACTGAAACTAATTCACACAACATACTCTATATATATATAGATATATATATATATATATAAGTTAGTTAATAATAGACTGTCGGTATTACAAAATTTAGAATTAATCTTTTGTTTTACGGTCTTCTAACAAACATTTCAAAAGAAAAGTCTCCCTATTTCCTTCAAAAAGAAAGTCTTCATATTTCTTGACTTTTTTTTTTCAAAGTATATTTCTTACCTTTTCTTTCAACTAGTAAATTTAATTCATTTACATCCTTTTGGTATTCATCCTGCGGCCAAATAAATGTGGCATTTACTAATAATTTAGTGGTTTTTTAAGGAGAGTTTTTAGTATTGTTTTAGTAAAAGAATGATGCAAAGATCATCTTCAAAAACGAAAAAAAAAAGGAGACTAATTCAAGGAGCAGGTAATTATTTGTTTTACCCTAATTGTAAATTAATTGTTGGCTGGTTTTTTTTGGAATATATATCTATATATTTGAGTTGGTTATGCCTATCTTATTTGACCAATTAAATATTGATAAGTGTATTGCCACATCAATTTACGTTAAGTTTACTTAGAATGCGTTTGGTTGGAGTATTATTTGTACTCAATAGACTTAAATTTATATTCAAGTATCAAGAATCCTTTGGATACATGTTTATTTTCCCTAAAATCCAAATACTTTGAGTATCAAGGATCTAAGTTTTTAGAGTTTTGACTCTCTTAAACTTTTGATACTTGATTTCTTTATTACAGTAAAAGCTAAAATTCTCTTTCCTATATTTGAGAAAAAAATCATAACTTCTTCATTTGATATCCAAATGAGATGATTCTTTTTTCCATTGTGTTCCTAATGAAGAAGTAATAAATTAAAATCAAAATCCATATTGCATATTTTTTTAAGATCATTAATATTAAGATTTTATTAAATTTGTTAATAAATCAAAAAACTTTGTTCACTACTTCTGCAAACGTAAATTTCAATTTTATTCTATAATCAGATTAAAACTTAAATGCACAGTCAATTTTGATAACAATTTAAATTACTAACTCAAACCCTAATTGAAATCACATAACTCAAATCAAATTACTAATTCAAATCTATTTATCAAACATGCCCTATAATTTAGTGCCGATAAATTACCACAAAATTACCTGACGTTTTCCCTTAAAAAAATGGCTTCTTTTGAATTTCAAAAAAAAAGAAAAAGAAAAAGAAAACACCTATATAAGAAAAGAATTGGAATCCTTTTTCAGTGAAACACATACACAAAATTTGATGAAAAGGTCCCTCTCTCAAATCCCAATTAGAGGAACTGAAGAGCGTGATCCTGCATCCCATAAAACCTCACTTCTTTGAAAGCTTTCTCTCTCTAATATATACACACACACATACATACATGTATACACACATGTATGTATACATATGTTTGTGTAATCTCAGAAAGCAACATAAGACTAGCAGTGAAGCAGTGAGGGAAAATTAAGGTGGTGAAGCTTTGGGAATTACACAGACATGATTGACTTACAAAGCCTCCCAAGTAAGTATTTTCTTGTCTTCTTAGCAACTTCATATTCTTCCTTCAATTTCATACGTAAAATAAGTTTTCACTCCCTTTGTGCTCTTTCGTTTCTCAGTTAATATTTTTAGTCTCAAGAGGAAAACAAAAAACAAGAAAAAAACCTTCCATCTCTCTCTCTCTTTTTAAGCGATTTCAGTGCAAAGTAACCACTTTCTGAAGAAGAATGCAAACTGAGGGACGTTTTAGGAACAGAGTTGGAATCGCAAGTTAAAATAAAAAATTACATAAAAGTTTATGATTCCAACAGTATTTCGAAACACCGTTTTTTGTGTGTGTATATGAGTAGTTCTTGCCTATGCGATTCTTTCTTCTATTCAAAGCTTTGTTTCGTTCCTATCTGGAGGGGCTGTTTCTCGGACTTTTCGCTGTGTCGATTTGTCTTTTGTTTGAGATTTTTCTATAAAAAGTTTCACCAGCTGTTTGTAGGCGTTTAAATTCACGGATTGATTAATAATAAAAATTAACTAGCTAATTGAGGATTAATTATAAAATATGTGCCCAAACTTCAACACCGACCGGCTTATTAGGTTTAAAAAAAAGACACACTTGCTTATTAATTGCTTAGAAACTGTATAAATTAGTAAAATTACGGCCGTTGTTTGTATACAATTTCGTTTTCCAGTTTCTATTAGTTACACATTTAAAAAGTGAAAGTCAATGTCTGATGTGAAGTACTGATTTTTTTCCCTTTTTTTAACTCAAATTGCGATGTCAGGAATTCCACACTTAATTAAATGTTTATTACTTTTTTTTTTGTTAGATTGCCATGTTAAGCACTTGCTATTAGTTATCGTACTCTTTCTTGTTTCTATTGTTCTTATTCTCTTTATTTGACTACTTATTGCTTATTAATTGTTGTGTTTAACATCAACGGTGCTACAAGTTTTTTTTTTTTTTTTTAATTTAGACTTATTCTCGAGTCATGTTTGGTGCTAATTCGGTATAAAGAAGTTAGAAAAATAAGAACTTGTCTCCTTAATTTTGCATTGGAAGTGTAGATGAAGGCACTAATCTTTCCTTCTGTACAACTTTGTAAATTTGAGTAAACTTAATTAAGGTAATTGGACAAATAATTTTATAGTGAATTTGAAAACTTTGATTAGAAATAAAAATTTTGGTTCAAATTAAGTTTCTTACAATATATCTACAGTATTTATCGGTAGTTTAAACTCACTTGCCAACTCCTTGTAAGTATATCTGAAACTGTTTAGAGGCTCTAAGAATCCTGGCTCTGCACGACAATGAAAAAGTGGAACATATTCCCTGTTAGATACAGAATATTATGGTTCGTGATGCCTTGTAATTGTCGAATTACCTACACCACATGAGACAAAAAGGTTATTGGTGGGCCCTACAAGAGGGACAGATCACCTTACTTGTGGTGTTGGATCCGCGTAGACCTATCTTTTTCAAAAAAAAAAAAAAAAAGCTTAAATACTCTGCTGTTTTTTAACTTGAGCTTTACTCTGAGACAATGCTGAGAGAACCGATGATTTTAATTAGTATAAAATTTATGAGTAGAGTCCATTTTTAGTTTGTTGTAGTGTTTAGCAGTAAGTGCAATAGATGAAAATATTAAAGTCTGATAATTAGGTACCATCTGATCAATCATATAAAAAAAAGATAAAATAAAAGGAGTGTTTTGATGAATAGTCCGGCCAAAAATTAATCATAAAAAAAATTTGTCTACCGTTCCTTCAATCCCTTAAGAATTCCTTCTAAAAAAGGACAAAATTGAAAAATGTGCAGCTTTGTTTGTTGCCCACTTTTTATTCATTGAACAATCCACTCAAGGAACAAGTCACACACACAATCATGCCCTCTTCTTTTCCCCTGCTGTGTTATCACTACCCAAAGAAAAAGTTAGACATTACATACAATTCTCAACAAAAATCCAAAAGTAGGTTTCAACTTTTTTAATTGGAATGTTTTGAAGAAACAATAATTGATTCTCCACTACATGTTCTATATTTTTCTCTTTTTTTTTTTCTTTTCTTTTTTAATGGTGGGAAAGTGAAGATGTTAAGAAGCCAATTTCTTATGCGTAGTGACATTTCCCTTGATCAATTTTCAAAAGTTTAGCGCTCATCCTTTGTTTGTTTTCAACTTAGATTTTAGTAATTCTAGAGAGTTGGCCTACAATTATTTACTTGTAAGACCACTGTATCACCAAGAAAGATTGAGAGCATAGTTGGGCTAACTTCAGTAAGTACAATGATAGTCAACAGAGTGTGTTTTAAGTCATGGAAACCAAATACTATTTTGAGACGTTGCAGCGATAAGAGTGTCTTTTTTTTTAGGTCATGCTTGGGTATTATCCGATGTTGGACTTGTGATAGAGTGAAAATTGAGTTCATTTTTAAGTAGAATTAGGTTAGATTTTTTTCTGTCCAGAGATTTCTTAAAATCAAAGGAAATGGAGATTTGGATTACACCAATGGGATTGGCTTAAAGAATTAATCATGCCAGTAACTTAACCTATGGCTCTAACCCACCATTGGAGAGACAAAGCCTTGACCTTAACTTTCTTATTTCTCTTAAATCTTCAAAAATTAGAATCGTTTCTTTCTAGGTGTAGATATAGGATTTTGGGCCTTTTACTTGGTCCAATGATGAAGCAAATCCATTGTGAGATGAGACCCAAATAGGATTATTATTATTCAAAATTAGAATTTTGTTTTATTATTGAGAGAAAAATGCTGGTACAGAATTGAAAGCTCTGCATTATAAAACTTTTACGTATGACAGATGGAGCAATATTTTGTTTGTTTGTTTCCTTTTCTTTTTCTTGGTTGTCTAATATGCAAAGAAAAAAAAAATGAAGGAAAATGTAAAGACATTTTGCACTAATTATCAGTTAGAATTTGCTTAATCTATTACCTTCAGTAGTTGATTCTGGATAATGAAGCTGCACATAAGTGCATGTTGAATTAATATATACAATAAATAGTCATTTCATTTTATCATTTTTCTCGAAATATTTGCAAGAATGCATCAAACTACACATTGTTTTTCATTTCTTACGGAGATTGCAATAACCAAATATGCATAATGAAACTAAAAGAAACATGAACTTGAGAGTTGTTCTGCAATGTTTGACAGGCTTAAATCAGCTTCTTCCGCTCCGGTCAGCATGGCTGCAACAAAATTTTCCCTGCTTGAGAGAGCAGATCAGCATAGCCGTGCAGCTAGGATTTCTCGCTATCTTCTTACTTCAGTTGGCGGTGAAAAGCATTGGTCTAATACAAAAGCGGGGAGCAAGTTTTACAAATCATGGTGTAGAGAGGTCTTTGAGTAGAGTCGGCTTCAGCACCACCTGTAAATTGAGCATTGTCTGTTCCCTTGCATTGATGGGGACACATATTTTGGTGATTATAATGTTGCCTAATGGAAGTGAAACCGATTGCACACGTAGAGTCTGCACGTTTTCCTCGGAAACTCTGCAAGTTTTGTTTTGGGCAGCATCATCTATTGCAGTCTATAAGGTTGTCAAGAATGAGCTCATCAAGTTCTCTTGGTTACTAAGATCATGGTGGCTTTGGAGCTTCATCATGTCCATGATACAAGTGACTCTCGATACCCATCTCGTAATCACAAACCATGGCGAGCTTAGTCTGCAAAATTATGCAGATTTCTTTGGTTTTATATTATCCACCTGTCTATGCGGTGTGTCAATCAGAGGGAAAACTGGCATAGTACTACATGTCCCAAGTAGCATCACTGAGCCATTTCTCAATGGTAAAAGTGATGAATGTACAAAAGACAAGAGAGAATCTGCATATGGAAAAGCTACTCTTCTCCAACTCATTACATTTTCCTGGCTCAACCCCTTGTTCGCCGTTGGATTCAAGAGGCCACTCGAGCAGAATGAAATACCGGATCTTGATATTAAAGACTCTGCTGCCTTCCTCTCTAGCTCCTTCGACGAGTGCCTTAAGTATGTCAAAGAAAAAGATGGAACCACAGATCCATCCATCTATAGGGTAATTTTCGCGTTTGTTTGGAGGAAAGCAGCAATAAATGCGAGTTTTGCGGTGATAAATGCAGGCGCCTCATATGTTGGTCCATATCTCATCAATGACTTTGTGAGCTTTCTTAGTGAGAAAGAAACTAGAAGCTTGAAAAGTGGCTACATTCTTGCGCTAGCCTTTTTGGGTGCCAAGATGGTAGAGACGACAACACAAAGGCAATGGATTTTCGGGGCTCGCCAACTAGGCCTACGCCTTAGAGCTGCATTAATATCTCACATTTACAGAAAAGGGTTAGCTCTTTCAAGCCGATCCCGACAAAGCCGAACTAGTGGGGAGATCATTAACTATATGAGTGTAGATATTCAAAGAATCACAGACTTCATGTGGTATTTAAACATAATTTGGATGTTGCCTGTTCAGATTTCTTTAGCAATCTACATTCTCCACACAAACTTAAACTTAGGCTCTCTGGCTGCATTGGCTGCAACTTTATTGGTGATGTCTTTGAATGTACCGCTCACCCGAATCCAGAAGCGATATCAATGGAAGATCATGGAGGCCAAGGACAACAGGATGAAAGCAACTTCAGAAGTGCTTCGGAACATGAAAATACTCAAGCTTCAAGCATGGGACATGCAATTCCTTCACAAGCTAGAAGGACTAAGGAAATTGGAGTACAATTGTCTGTGGGAATTGATAAGAGTATCTGCTATTACAGCTTTCATATTTTGGGGATCACCTACATTTATATCTGTGGTGACTTTTTTCTCATGCATTCTTATGGGGATCGAGCTCACGGCGGGGAGAGTTTTGGCAGCGCTGGCAACTTTCCGGATGCTTCAAGACCCTATATTCAATCTTCCTGATTTGCTTAATGTGATTGCACAGGGAAAAGTTTCAGCTGATAGAGTAGCTTCCTTCTTTCAAGAAGAAGAAATTCAGCAAGATGCCACTCAGTACGTTCCAAAAAACCTGACAGAGTTTGGAGTTGAGGTCCATAATGGGAAATTCAGCTGGGATCCCGAGTCAAGAACCCCGACTCTTGATGGAGTAACCTTGAGAGTGAAGAGGGGAATGAAGGTGGCAATTTGCGGGACTGTAGGGTCGGGAAAGTCTAGCCTGCTCTCGAGCATTCTCGGAGAAATGCACAAGCTTTCGGGGAGTGTGAAGATCAGTGGCACAAAGGCTTATGTTCCTCAGTCTCCTTGGATATTGACAGGAAACATTAGAGAGAATATTCTGTTTGGGAATGAGTATGACATTGCCAAGTACAACAGAACAGTGAAGGCGTGCGCTTTGATAAAAGATTTCGAGCTGTTTTCATGTGGGGATCTAACGGAAATCGGAGAGAGAGGGATAAACATGAGTGGTGGTCAAAAGCAAAGGATACAAATCGCTCGTGCCGTCTACGAGGATGCCGATATATATCTATTAGACGACCCTTTCAGTGCTGTTGATGCTCATACAGGAACCCAACTCTTTAAGGTGAGTTCTACTTACTTTACTATTATTATTATTGCTAGTGTTATTTGGGGGATTATTTATCTTAATTAGGTTCATGTGCCTTTTTTAGGAATGCCTCATGGGACTACTCAGAGAGAAGACCATTCTTTTTGTCACACACCAGGTTGAGTTTCTTCCAGCAGCAGATCTCATTCTGGTAAGACATAACATAACCTCATAAATTATTTAAATATCCTTTCCATACATAAATATTATTTTCCTTTTCATACATAACATGTGCTTTGAGAATAAATAATATCATGGCTGCTCAATTTTACAGGTGATGCAGAATGGAAAAATTGCACAGGCTGGAACATTTGAAGAACTCATGAAGGAAAACATAGGATTTGAGGTCTTAGTGGGAGCTCATAGTGAAGCACTCGAATCAATCCTTGCGGTTGAAAACACTAGTAGATCAGCACAGGAAACGCCTGTTAGCGAATCCAATGCAGATTCGACCACAAACGAAGAAGTTCTAGAGGAGCGTCACGAATCAGACCATAACATCTCCCTTGAGGTAACAGATAGAGGGGGAAAGCTGGTGCAGGATGAAGAGCGAGAGAAAGGAAGCATTGGAAAAGAAGTGTATTGGTCGTATTTGACGACTGTAAAAGGCGGATTCCTAGTTCCATTCATACTCTTGGCGCAATCATCATTCCAAGTACTACAGATAGCTAGTAACTATTGGATTGCATGGTCTTGTCCTACTTCCAGTGGAGCCGAGCCTAAGATGGGAATAAAGTTCATCTTATTTATTTATGCACTACTCGCTGCTGGAGGTTCGCTATGCATATTGTTGCGAGCCACACTAGTGGGAGTTGCAGGACTTTGGACAGCGCAAAAGCTCTTCATGAACATGCTACATAGCGTACTCCGAGCACCAATGTCATTTTTTGATTCTACTCCAACAGGAAGAATCTTGAGCAGGGTAAAGTTATCATTTATTGGTCTAAGATTGCTCTGTTAGTACGAGTAAATCAGTAAAAAAGGAGAAACGACCAACCTTGTTTTTCTTTTTCTCCTTTTTTTTTTTCCATACTAATTTTCAATAATGTATAAAATTGTCTAGGCAGTGACAGCTTTTATTTGTTTAATTTTGCAGGCGTCTACCGATCAAAGTGTGGTAGATATGGAAATGGCAAACAAATTAGGTTGGTGTGCCTTCTCAATAATACAGATTTTAGGGACTATTGCAGTGATGTCACAAGTAGCATGGGAAGTGTTTGTGATCTTTATTCCAGTAACTGCAATCTGCTTATGGTACCAAGTAAGTATTTTCTCTTAAATTTTTTTGTTTTTACCTTTTCATTTGTACATAATTGTCTAGTCCTTTTCAAAACACAGCGTTGCAAACTTCAATATTTTCCAGCATCAACAGTATTATAACTAGATAACACGAATATTTAGTCCTTTTTAGTATTGTTTCTTGACAGGTATGTGTAGATGTTTCAGTGAAATAGTCCTCTAGAATATCTTTACTTCCATCTTTTTCACTCAGTAGATGATTTTGATCATGCTATTGGTAGTAACTAAATATTTGACTATTCCTTCAGCGGTATTACATACCGACAGCTAGAGAACTGGCGAGGTTAGAAGGAATACAGAGAACTCCGATCCTCCACCACTTTGCAGAATCTCTGGCGGGCGCATCAACAATCCGTGCTTTTCAACAAGAAGGCCGTTTTACTGATGCAAATCTTGGCCGTATAGACATTCACTCAACGCCGTGGTTCCACAATGTGGCAGCAATGGAATGGCTTTCTTTCCGGCTGAATTTGCTATCTAACTTTGTATTTGCCTTTTCATTGGTTTTGCTCGTAACACTACCGGAAGGAATAATCAATCCAAGTGAGTATCACAAATTAGAATTCAGACTGATTCATATCCTTACAAATCTAGCTTTTTTGTTGCAACATGAAAATGAGTCATGAAGCAAGCACTAACCAAGTTGAGTTCGATGTTTTGCAGGCATAGCAGGTTTGGCAGTAACATATGGAATAAATCTGAATGTTTTGCAAGCTTCTGTTATATGGAACATATGTAATGCAGAAAACAAGATGATTTCAGTCGAAAGAATTATTCAGTACTCGAAAATTCCAAGCGAAGCGCCTCTGTTGCTCGAAGATTGCAGACCACCAAACAACTGGCCAGAAGTTGGAGCAATTTGCTTTAATAATTTGCAGGTTAGCCTTCCTAACGCTCTATGGTTACAATTCTCATGTCCTGACAGACGTTAACATTTTTGTTCAATTGATCAAAATGTAGATTCGATACGCTGAACATCTCCCAACTGTCCTGAAGAATATCAGCTGCACATTTCCAGGGAAGAAGAAAATAGGGGTCGTGGGAAGAACGGGAAGCGGGAAATCAACACTCATACAAGCCATTTTTAGGATTGTTGAGCCCAGAGAAGGAAGCATTGTAATCGATGGTGTGGATATATGCAAGATTGGTCTCCATGACTTAAGATCTAGACTTAGTATCATCCCACAGGACCCAACAATGTTTGAAGGAACCGTTAGAGGAAATCTCGATCCACTAGAGCAATATTCCGACTCCGAAGCTTGGGAGGTAATACTTCAAACTCTTACAGCAGGCATGTTTACTAATTCATAGTAATATGGATTAACATTTTATTTGTTGATTATCTTTGAATTTTCAGGCTCTAGAAAAGTGTCAGCTAGCATCTTTAGTCCGTGAACAGGAAAAGAAACTGGATGCCACGGGTCAGTTTCATTCCTTAAGCTCTAATTTTTCTATATACACCTAAATCTACTAAGTGCTATATTTTGATGCAAATTTACACCTTATTAACAGTGGTCGAAAATGGAGAAAATTGGAGTGTGGGACAAAGGCAATTGTTCTGTCTAGGAAGAGCCTTGCTAAAGAAGAGCAGCATTCTTATATTGGATGAAGCAACAGCGTCAGTGGATTCAGCAACTGATGGAGTGATACAGAGAATCATTAACGATGAGTTCAGGGATCGGACGGTCGTCACAATAGCTCACAGAATCCACACTGTTGTAAACAGTGATCTTGTTTTGGTCCTCAGTGATGGTAAGTTTACAAATCATGATATCAACATAGCCATGTTATAATAAGATCACATACACAAAACCATTCAAATTATCCACACATTGAAATGATGTTACCAAAGAGTAGCGTTGCATGTATCAAATTTTATCTCAACTTTTCGATACCAACTCAAAAGTGTAATGAGACCATGAAAAATTTTAACATAAAAGTTTTTTTTTGTGTAACAGGAAGGATTGCAGAATATGACACACCGGCGAGGCTACTCGAGAGAGAGAATTCCTTCTTTTCTAAACTCGTAAAGGAGTACTCCATGAGATCGAAAAGCTTCAACAACTTAGCCAATCATGATTAAAATCCTACTTGGTCTGAAACTCTGCATTTCAATGGAGAGGACAAAGAGCAAGATCAACTATACACTAGGTACAAACGCATTCTCTTCGCCGTAGAACGATCACCGGAGGACTAACTGGCTTGAGGTCATGCAGTGATTCTTTTGGTCGATTCAGCAATGGAGAACTAGAAGCTCAACGTACGACGTCTCCGACTCCGAGTACAAAGATGATGCCGAAACACTAGAATTTTTGTGTTGTAACATGAAAGGTAAACCAAGCGATTTCTCAGAATCTCTAGGACCTTCACAAATTCACTATAACTTTCTTAAAGATTTATTATGTAATAACTTTAACGATCAAACAAATTTTTTTTTTTTAATCTTACGTCCATTCTAAGAAAGAAGTTAGAAAATTAATGCATTGAGCTATTTTAAGCCTTGAATGATTTTTTTTTTTTCCTTTTGTGGCTATAAAATAATAAACCCTAAAATTAAAGCAGTTATTTTGACATATTATTTAAACTCAACAATCTAAGCATATAAATAGGATCTAAATATTAAAAGTGATTAAGAAATTCACTTGTATATCAAAATTTCATTGATGAGATGGTCAAGGGGACAGAAAAATAAGATAACAGATCTTGACTCTTGAAATACCACCATGCGAAAGAACCGTTAGCTAGATTATGAAAAATCTATTTTCTTGTTTCATTTGGCAACTTAGTTTGAATTTATTTACTCGAACTGTTACAGTATAAAACTCTCGCATGCTATAATGTAAAGTAAAAATTTACTACAATATAAAGTTTTTATATACTACAATATTTTATTTCTAATTTGCAGTTCCAACGTGGTTCCAAAAAGTTTGATTTTACCGAGCAATAACATGAGTTCTACTAGTTCTTGGATAATTAGGTGCTCTTTTGGAAATATATAAAAAAATAAATCAAAAAATCATCATGATGATGAGAACATAAATAACAAACTTCGGATATTTAAAAAAAAAATGTTTCTTTTAGCAAGTTGAAAAGGTGTAAATGTTAATATTAATATAAGTAGATGTACCAACTTAGAAGTGTAAACATGATTAAAGAAGAGTAGATTTACCTTGACTTTTAACTCATCGTAGTACTATAATAACAAGTCAAAGGAATATAATATCAGATAATTAGTGATTGGTCCAATTGTAATGCCCCGAAATTTATTTAAGTGTTATTAAAATGTAAAATGGTGGATTAGTGTGCCATAATGAATATTTTAAACTTAATTTGATCATTTTATGAAATTTCTAAATTTATGATATTTTTTATTATTTTAATAATTTTTAATTATTCTTAATTATTTTTAATTGTAATTTAAATACTGAAAACACAACAATTTGTCAAATAACCAACACATCTCACTTTGGAAAACCACGTGCGGTACGTGATATTTTTGAAAACAACCTTCCATTTTTTCTTTATAAAATCTCTCACTCTCTCTTTCTCTTTCTCACTCTCACTCACTCTCTATCTCTCTCCTTTCTCTCGCTCGTCACTCTCCCTCTCTCTTTTTCTCTCTTGGTTTCTCTCTCTCTCTCTCATTCTCTCTCAAAAATTTTGAAACAAAAATTCAATTTCAAGCTTCAGGTTAGCGGATTGAAGGTTCGGGAACTTAATTTGACAACCAAAAATGCGATTCGAAGCTTTGATTCGAGGTTAGTTTTAAATTTTCTAAACTTTTTTAATTTTTAAATTTTCTTGCATCTTGAAATCTAAGCTTTTCTAAGCTTAGAAATCTTTCAATCTAAGTTAAAGGAACTTAGAATAACTAGAATATAAATTTTGTTTCATCAAAAATGAATTTAAATCAAGATTTTTCATTTTTCTCTATTTTTCTCTATTTTTGGATTTTTCTAAAAACTTTGTTTAAAACTTGCTTTAAAGCATTAAAAAGGAATCTACCATGTTTTTTTTTTATCAATTATGATCATTTTTCATGCCTAGGATTTGAGAAAATAGGTTGAAATTGAAGATTTGGGCTCGGAGAGGCCAAGACCCGTGCTTGAAAAATTCTAAAATTTTTCAAGATCGGCAGGCCGGATTCATGTGTTCGGCAGGTCGGATTCATCCGACCGGCAGGCTGAACCTGAAAAAGTTTGGCCAACTGGACTTAGTTTTCTGGCAAGCCAAACTGTGTAGTTCGGCCGGCCGAACCAAGGGGACCGGCAGGCCGACCGAGTATGATGAAATTTTGTGATTTTTCACCTGTTTTTATCATTTTGAACCCTGATTGAAATTTTAACTTTGTAAAATGATTTTATAAACCTAAACGGCACACTAGGACACCATGAGATAGTTTAGTAACATAGGATATTTCAAGTTAGATACTGATAAGCTAAGTTATTATACATTTAAGATTGTACATGGATCCGCGGAGCTACGTATAACGGACCGGGATTACGGTGTGGGACACCGACACAAGTATCGAGGTAAGACTTTTACCCCTTTTCTTTGATAACCTGATTTTAAAATGATTTTGGCCTAAAAGGGATTTTTATCAAATTATTTTCAATAACTGATTAAAAGAACATTTTGTTGAATGGTTTTACAGACAATAGTTTAAGGTGGTTTTCATAATAAACCACATAATGAATATAAATGATTATATTTGGTAAAAAGAGATTTTAATAATCATAGAAAGATATATATTGTTATGTTTAAGGGCATGATGTCTTTTCAGAGATCGGGTCGTGTAGTGCGCGACCTTGGGGGCAGGTCCTGAAACCCAGCTGGACCATTACGGTGGTGAAATACATATGTTTGCCTAGGAAAAGAAAATGAGATTTTTTTAGTCGACCTATTTAAACTGTTTTGGTAAGGAAGGCTTTTATTAAATTTTCATCTATTTATTTGTTTGTTCTAGTTCGTTTTCTACATATTTATTTGATTAATGAAATTTCTTTTAAAGTTAAATATTTTCAAATTATAGTCCTACTGAGCCTTTCGCTTACGTTTTATTTGTTTTAAAATCTTACCTCTTAGGTGGATATCAGCTTAAGATCGGAGAAGAGTCCACTGACCAGACTTGCGATGAATAGAAGATTTGGGTAGGTTGTATTACAAAAATTCAAGGCATGTAAAATCTTAATTTTTTCTTTTATTTTGGACTGTGATTGTATTGTAATATTGTCAGTACTCTGTGTGTGTGCACAAGATGTGGGTCAGTGAGGCTTATTCTCGCCTCATCTTCTATTTTATTATTACATTATTTTATTTTCTCCTCATCGCTTATTTTATTTTATTATTTTACTTGTTTGAATATTATAACTGCTCATTTTAAATACAAGCTTTTAAAAGTATCACATTTTTATTTATAAATTTAATTATAAAACCCAGTTTTTAACTAAATCTTTGTTTAATTAACTCAATTAATCCACCACGTCACCTCCCGTACTCGAGGGCGTGACACCAATCTAGTAACTTTCTTGGTTATATGTGCACATGTTGATAATGAGTTATAGACGAAGCAATAGGTTATGCATCGTGGTTACAGAAATAACTTAACAATAAAATCTTCTATCTAAAGGTGAAAGATTTGAATACCCTAACTTTAATTTTAAAAAAATAAAATAAAATAAAAAAATTGCATGTATTAAAAGGTTCAAATAAAAAATTATTAATCTAAAATTAAAATATGGTTGCACAAAATTAACCTAGTGTAATTCTACACCCACCTATAATGTTAAGATTAAGAGTTTGAATTCCCTGGGTTGGCCTTGATATACTACACCTGATTTTATGTACTGATTGCTCAAGATAATCATCATGGGTTAATTTTACAAAAAAAAAAAAAAATGAATGTGCATTTTAAGATACTATAATTTCAAATTCTTAAAATGGTTAATCATCATGGGTTTTGGTGCTCAGAAAAAATATTTTTTTAATGAAAAAAAAGAAGTTATTTACTTAATTTCAAATTTTTTTAAACCTTTTTTTCAAATTTTGCCTTTTAAGATACTATAATTTCTATAAAATCAAATTCTCATTTAACGAGTGTGTGAAATCAAAATGGTTAAGATCAATGAGTCCCCTTATTTATTGGCATCCATATTGATATTTTTCCTCTTGGTTGAAGCCATAGGTATGCATGTTTGCCTAATTCTACATCTGCATTTTCTTATGAAGATATATTCAAATTAGACTCACGTTGTTAGAGGTTCTCTGTGTGGAAAAGCTTTTGTGTTTTAATGGAGAAAATGTTACCAAAAATATGAATTTTCATATTCCGTTGGTTTATAACATATTATTGAATAATGAATTCAGGTGGTTTATTAAGTATCAAGTTATTATGTAATAACAGGGCAAACCGACAAAAGGTGCAAAGTTGGAGGGGAAAAAGTTTATTTACTTTTTACACACCTTTTATTTGATCATCCTTCATTTCATTTCTTACACCTCTTCCAAAATACTAAAAAATCCCCATATTTAAATAGTGTTATTGATTGCCCTTTTTCCACCAATCCACTAAATAAACTTATAATTTTTTCTCAAACATTTTTCTTTTTCCGTCTATATACTAAAGGATAGTTTCTCTTTAATATAATTTTTTCTTTTTTATTCAACTAAACTTTTGATTCCAGAAAACAATACTCAGTAGTGAATTGTAAGGGTTAATATATAAATCAAACAAATTGTATGTTTTTTTACTTAAAAACAAGAGAGGAAACAAAGTTTTTTTTTTTTTTTTTATAGCGTTCTTTATTTCAAACCAAAGAGTGGTTCCTTTTAATGGAGCACAAAATTTGTAGTTATTTATATATCAAACGATTTGCAATAATATATATACTTATAAATGATATATCTAAAACAATAATAAAAATAAGAATTTTTAGATGATACACCAATTTTTTAGATAGAAATATATATATTTTAAGATAAGGTGTGTAATAAGTATTTATTTAAAATACTTTTATCCTTAAGAATAATTTCATTAATAGGTCATACATTAATCAATAAATGCTATTAAATAAGGGTATATAAAGAGTAGAATAGGGATGTGAATAGACGCACTCTTTTGTCATTCATATTAATTGACATAAAGTTTTCAACTCATTTGTGTCCTTGTTATAATAGTGATTTTATGAACAAAAGATATGGATCCCAAGAGTTGAAAATTATTATGGTACATTACTAAACTAATTCTTTTTTTTTTTTTTCCGTTTCCTATCCCGGCATGTGTCAACTGTAACTTAGGAATATTATTGCTATGATGTTTACGTAATAGCATTGATGAATACTCTAATTATAACACAAAATAACACAAATTTTGAGAAGTTCAATTGTGAATGAAATACAGGAACTGGAAAATTAATTTAAGTTATTTTTTTAGGGGAGAAGTTTGAATGCAGTATTAATTACGTTATATATTTCAGACCACCTTATTTATTTATTTATTTGTCTGTTTGTTCAGAATCAGAAAGATGGATTCATTTTCCCGGTTTATTACCGCGTTTGAGCGATGAATTATGTACTTTCAGATGCAAAAGAAAGTTTCCACGAGCAATTGAAGGAATTTGCAGAAAATCTTATGGGTGGCATGATCCAGTGTGTTTCTGTAGAAGAGAGTGACCAAATATATGTATCATGTTCCTGTTTCTAATTTTGTAATTTAATTAAGGATGTTGAAATTTTAATGTCCAAATGCTGAGGATCCCATATTTGTGTACCTTTGGTCCAAATAATTTCCTCTCATTTCCATTTTTACATAATTTGCGTTAAAAGAGACTTAAAGTCCTCTTTTTTTTCCTTCTTTTTTCTTCTTCATTTTTTACGGAATTTTTTCCTTAATCATGATTTATGGCCCATTAATTTTGTTTGTTTATCATCAAATGCACATTTAACTGTCTAGAAAAATGTTTATACTAGCTTCCCTAATTATTTTTTCCAATACTTGCCACTGATTCTTGTGTCCCTTTTCGTGTCCGCTAATAATATCATATCAAATCAATTAAAATGTCATGTCAGTTAAAATATCATGTTACTAATCGTTTTAATAAAAATATTTTAATTGACATGAAACAAGAATACCCAAAAAAAGAGACATATAAGCTATATTTGAATTATTGATACTGTTCTTTAGTTTATACAACACGTAAATGTGTTATGTATACTTAATATGATGTAACAAGTACAAATTATCCTCCAAATATTTCTAATCCTTTTACAAGATCGAAAGGTTGCAAAGAATATGCTCATTTTCCCCTTCCCCTTTGGCCATTGATCAGCTACATTAGACCATTATAGGAATAACTATGAGAATATCATGGTTGACAAATATACATAGAACTGAGGAAGAAGTTGTTTATTCAACCCAATTAATATCTAAATGCTTTAGTTTTGAGAGCCACTTTTGTGTATCTTGAGATATATAGGGATTAAATGGTGTTTCGTTTTGGTGGTCTTCCACAGAAGTTTGTGATACATTATCAGCTTTCTTCTCTCTTGCAAGGTTTGTCTGCCTTTTGGGATGCCTCACCTTGAGTGACAGCAGACGAGAAACTTCGTGCAGGCCCCCCCATTTCTCCAGCGCACGAGCAATGTCGTAGCGACCTGCGCCAAGGCCCAAGAGATTTTTTTTAACGAACAAATTAAAGAGAGAGGATACAATCACAAAAATCAACCAAGTCAAGTTCCATTAACCAAAAAGAGAACCAAGTAAATTTCCTGGAAGACACAGTCGTCTAACAAGTGTCAAGAATTAGACGTCCTAGTTCTATACTACAATGAGCAACAAAATCGCAAAAGAAACAAAAGAAGAAATAAATTTAGAGTCTCTGAATCCATAGTATTGTAGTCACCATATGCAATTCCCAATTGTAGTCCAAAGGTCGAAATACGTTTTATTCATCGATATGAACATTTGGATCTAAAACTTAAGCAAGATTTAATGTGAAAGGAAATTTCATAATCAGTGCAAAAGGAAAGCATATACGAGAAACAATGAAATCTCAACTGGAAAACGGTGCGAGTTTTGAATTACCTGCACGCTCAAATGTCTTTCTACTGGGCATACATGATGAATCCATTCCCCAGCTCCTTTGAAATCGGCTTATCTGTAATGTGTGAATGAATGCCGTGAATAATTTGTGGCGTTTCATTCATTCACTAATTTATGAACCATACATTTTTGCATGACTAAGGTGATCAACCCCACAGAAGGAAAGGGTATCATTTTAAGTTGGTGAAATAATGCAATACTCATCATGTGCTTGATTAAAACGCACGTGAAACAGAATGAAAAGTAGCGTTAAACTGCCAAAAACCTACAGCCTCTACAACTCAAAGCTCTGTCTTACCTCTTCCTGTAAGTTTTCAAAGTTGTCCCAGTAGCCCTTTGGTTTACGATGTTTATAAGCAAGAGAAAGGTTCATTAATGATGCTATCCTTCTAAATCCACCCATGCGTGTAATTGCCTTCTCAATATCTACCCTTCCATGTAAACGAAGTTGCTTACGCATGGGCATAAACCCTTCCTGCCCATGTTCTGAAATGAACTTAAACAGTTCAGCTTTCATTATTTCTATATCCCTCTGCAGGCCTGGGACCCTTGGCTTTTGTCTCGATGAACTTTGACTGGTGGAATCAGAAACTGTATCAAAATCTTCATCCCTGTCGATATTGGATGAAGTGATTTTTTCTTCCATGTATATATTCTGATCGCATGGTCCTGGAGAGTGATCCACCTCCCTCTTCTCTACATAGTCACGTATTGCACACAGGTTTGAAGGAAGGTCTTTATATATAACCTAGAACAAGATCATATGAGTAATTTTCATTCTTGGAATAACTTGTTTTGCAATTACTCGAGAAGCAAAAAGTCTTTAACTTTTCGCTAAGAGATAGGTTCACCATAAAAATTAAACAAGTTGAGATAAAATTGCATAGGTTAAGAAATTACTTGCACGGATAAAACTTGACAAAAAGGTTCGTGTACATGATTTTACAGTAAATTTTCTCCAAAGTAATGCATAACGAGTGATAAATATCATAGAATAAAGCATAGAAAGGAAAGTCTAACCAGCAATATGAGATGTACCAACCTCTTCCATAATTGCTTCGGATAAAAAAGTATCCTTGTGCATTTTTGACTCAACGGTGTATTTTAACAGGGTGTGATGATTCCCTAACTGCTCAAGAACCCATTTTCCTTGAAAAGAGTCAAAGTCACCTTCAACCTGCTCAAAACTAATCTCGTGTTCATGACGCTCACACAAGTCCAGGACAACACGGGCATGAAGTACCATGTAAAGAAGACCCTTGCATCCTTCCTGCAAATAATTTTAACAGAAGAAAGTTAATTCAGAAATTTGGAAATGTAGAGATCTTTAAGACAATTAAGAATAAAAAGACTACGGAAAGAAATCTTTAAGACCAAAGCATTATTATTCCAAGGAACCACAGGCACATAGAAATCCCATAAATTAATAAAATTGGGTATTAGAATATCTTGTTAATACCTGAAGAATGCGAACCTTATTGTTTTCTCTTGATAATATCCTACTGATTGCTAAATTTGGAACTATCCTGCATAATTAGTTTCACGAATAAACAGATGAGCAAGATAAAAATAGGAATAAAAGATAGGATTGGACTACAAGTGATCGTAGCATTCCCCAACTCATATCCTTCTCGCTCTTAATACAAATGTCATTTATTTACATGTGGATTAAATGTATGAATGTTATCTTGTTTAAATGTCTTATGAAATTAATGTACGCATGTCATGTCGGTACATGCATAAGCAATAGGATAATGGAAAAGTATTCTTCTTTACTTCTACAGTTTACCAATATTTTTTACAGCACTTAAACAAGAGCCAGATATAACTATCATTTTAACTCCAAAGGTGATCTATGATGGAACTGAACAACCATAGCTCTTTGGCAATTGCATCAGGTAGAGGAATTAATTATGATAATAGCTTTGAAAACTCTCACTTGCACATCTGGCTAACACGCATTGGTTTTATGCTTTCTAAGTTATTAGGTCCTTCACTTCTTATATCTCCTGATTTTATGTATTGTGCTAGCAGAGCAACCAAGTGTTTGCCTAACCAGCCTTGAAGCTAAAATTCTTCCAGTTCTTATTTTGCACCCTATATTAAGAAGGTGGAAGAACTATTCAAGGAAGCTTTTCATGAGTCAGTTTGAAATGCTCAAGTGTATAGTCAAGAAAATTCTAAAAACATAAATAGATATCACTTACTCAGGAAGACTTTCATAATCAGTCAAAACATTCCATACTTCATGAACTGGAGCTTTCACCGTTATGCTAGCCACAACAAATCGATGAACCCCTCCATTTTCCTTCATGCAAAATCATTATATCAACAGAATTAAAATAAAAAGGGCTTCCATGAGAAATAAAAAGGAAGACAATGATAATTTGGTGTCAGAAAGTTACCAATAGACCATCAAATCTACGAAGGTGAACTTCATCCACCATGCAATGCTTATCAAGACTGCAAGTTTTTCCAAGTATGCCCAGTTTACCATTTGACTCGCTAGAAGACGGGGTCATAGAACCAAAATTAGAGACTGAAAAGCCATTTTTGAACTCTGTAGGTGATAGATTGAATTTCCCATTCAAAGCAACATCTCCATCCATTTCAAATGTCCTACTAACAGCCTTGGAAGTTCTATCCAAGGAATTTTGTGTCATGGCTACGTCCCCATTCCCACCAAAATTTCTTTCAGATCTACAGGCCAAAGCTCGAAGATTAACAGGGAGATCCGATCTAATAATTCTTTCCAAGAAAATGGCAGGAAAGTTGAATCTCGGTATCACATTGACTTCATATGATAAAATGGCTGTCGATGATCTGCAAGGATCAGGACAAGATCATATAAGAACATTATGAGTTCAATAAGCTATCACCATACAACGATGCAGATGAACACAATGTATATATAACAAAATGGGAAAAAGTTCAAATGGAATGCAAGCAAGCAATGGCCTTCGAGTACACCAAGTCACCTTGTCCAAGTCCAAAATAGGAATAGGTGTGTTTGAATAATGAAATATATTCTTTCAAAGGTTAAATGAAGTTTGTTGTAATAGTGCCATCTGATAGTCTAAAATGTTTAGCACCAAGTAGCAAAATCCTTCAGAGATGTCAGACCATAAATGTTATGCTATCCTGTATATGACATCCTACACTATTTAGAGAGTAAAACAAAAGCACAAGTCACCACCAAAGCAATAAGCTGACGTCAAGATCTTTCATAGGCTATCTTCTTCTTTCTCTTCATGTTTTTCAAGATACTTTCTTGGATCTTATAAAGTATTGCAGGCACTTGCTATCATATCCAAATTTCAGCTAAGCCAAACCAATCAGGACAAAAGAGCATGCATACTATATGCACGTTAGTGATACAGTAAAATTATTATATCTCCTTAATAATACATTAATCCAGAGCCAATGCATGCCAAAAGCGAGAACTTTTCAGATCCGTGTTAAAATTCAAAAAGAATCTGATCTTACCTTGTCCCACATTTTACACACCATTTGCCTTCAAACTTTTTGAAGTCCCCATCAACCATTGAGAAATGGAGTTCACGATCGTAATCCTGAAAAGGAAACAACAGATATGAGCAAGAGCTGCAAGAGACTAAAACAAATATACTAAAACGACAAGAACAAAGCAAATGGAAAACACAACTAGTTTCAAAAAACTAAGAATAATGCCTTCACGCTTCAAGTGAGACACATACAAAAAAATGCCATCAAACCCACTTGGGTAATAGGTGGATCCTGTTTTCTATCCGCAAGCTGACCAAATGGTAAGCAATAACTTCGAGGATTTAGATGATTACAGAATTGACGAATTCTTGAAGGTCCAAAACAACCCGAGCTTCTATATGCCAGTAGAGTGCCCTCTGGCAGCCCCTCTGCTCCAACCATATCCGACCGGGATATGGGCATGGAATTCTTTCACTGTCAATTTTAAGAACAGCATAAAACACACCATGAAACAGTCAACTAAATAACCATTTTTCAAAATACACACACATACTTAGTACCTCTATTCATATATTATGAAAATGGTCAACAATTTCCATTCACAGATTATGGCATCTTTTAAAATACAAAAGATGAAAATAAAATCTACGCTCTTTAATACCCAAGAGAGAGATCTTATTTGCAAAAGAGAAACACTCCTGATTCTAGCAGAATAAAATACGAGGTGAATGTAAAGGTAGATTACAACGAAGTTACTCAAAAAAAAAAAAAAAAATCATTCTTTTGTTAACGACCTCAATAAAATACGTAAATAAATAAATAAATAATAAGAAGTACGTAAATCATATGCCAAAGTCGTACTATTATAATAATTTGACATGCTTCAGACTAATCAAGTTCGAAACTTTTAGTTGAATTATCAATCCAAAAAATCAATATTTGAATGAGACATAATCAGAAAATGAAAAGATGGATCGAGAAGATTTTCTACCTGGAGACAAGATTAGGGACGAAATCTGCCAGACGCTCGTAATCCGTGAGCGAATTCCAGACCGATTCGACATCGGCATGGACAAAAGTCTCCGCCCTGATTCTGCGCTCCCGCCACGAAACCACCTCCACCTCGCAATGCACCTTTCTTTTCTTCTCTTCCTCGTTACCATCTACATCTTCTTCTTCTTCTTCTCGTCGTTCTCGATTCCTGTGTTCCGCTTTCCACTTGCTCCTCTTGACCTCGTTCGGCGAGTAGCGGGTCGCGGGGGAGTGGTTCCACTCGGAGGAGAATGCTAGGCAGTTGCGCGGGGAATGGCGGCGACGACGATGAAGACATGGATTTGGGAGGTGCTGAGCATTTCTAGGGTTTCGAATGGGGGAGAATCGGGGAGAGAGAGTTCCGAAGTTGAACTTCGAAAGTTTGCAGTTGCAGGTGACCATGGCGTTTGCAGTGTGAGTGTGACTCGGAGTGAGTCGGGTCGTTTTTTAGAACAAGAGTAATGCGAGTGAAGTGAGTCAACTCGGTCGTTAATTGGTGACCATGGGATTTTTTTATTTCGGTTGTTTGTCGTTTAGCGTACTAGGACATGTGGTCACAATCGAATTGCAACGTTGGGAGTCGGGGGGTGTTTTCGTCATTTAAAGTGGAGAAATGTGGGGTGGAGGGAGAGGAGAGACAAGATTCTTCTGACAGAAATATCTGACGTGGTCAATGGCCCGTCTGTCAGGGCCGACCCAATTTGAGCTCCATGGCAGCCCAGTTTAAAGATCGAGTTAAAGGAAAGATTTATGAGTCTTTACTTCCTTGTTTTAACTACAATTTAAATTATTTTATTATAATATTTTTTTTATAAAAATTTAAATTTTTATTTAAATTTTTTATTTAAATTTATGAACCAAAGGAACTCTATAAAAATTACATGATGTGGCTTTTTTTTTAAGTAGTGAAATAAATATTTTTTGTATTATAAATATTATTTTTATGTTTTTTTAAAAATTATATATGTTAAGAATTTAAAAATAGTTTTTAAGTAGATTTTAATTATGCATTTAGTTTTTTTTAAACAAAGCTTTTTATTTTCGTTAAAAAAATTGATGTTAGTAAAATACAAATACACTTAATTTATTACAACGTAACTTAAAAAAATAATTAATGTCATTAAATTACTTACAATATAATTTCAAAAAAATACAAAAAACAATAAAAAATAAATATCATTAACTTAATGTAATATTGTTTGTATTACCAATTCATAACGTTAACACAACCTAAATAAAAGTATCATTATTATTTGAAGTCTTAAAAACAAAAGCCATTAAGTATCCTTTTATTACGTATCATTGACTTTATGATATATCAATTATATAACCTATAAAATACACAAAAAGACTTAATAAATGCTATATCGATAATTTAATTACATATCATCAAAAAAATATAAATATTATTTTCATTACCTCTCCTTAACTTAATGATATATTAATTATATAACTTGTAAGGCACACAAAAGACTTTATAAATACCATATCATTAATTTAATTTAAAAGAAATTACATGAAATAGCACATTTTTTAAGTTGTTTGGTAATTTTTTTGAAATTGTGTAAGTAATAACATATCATGAAATTTTGAGTTTTAAAAGTTATAAAATAACCCCATTTTAAAAGCCTACTTAGATTTCATTTATTTTTACTTCTTT
>CAMOHE010044595.1:27147-74358 GCA_946598075.1 Artocarpus hirsutus
AAATACCATATCATTAATTTAATTTAAAAGAAATTACATGAAATAGCACATTTTTTAAGTTGTTTGGTAATTTTTTTGAAATTGTGTAAGTAATAACATATCATGAAATTTTGAGTTTTAAAAGTTATAAAATAACCCCATTTTAAAAGCCTACTTAGATTTCATTTATTTTTACTTCTTTGTACCTTTTTTTATTTTTGTTTTTTTCCCCCTAAAAACCTATTTTTTTCTCTCTTTCCTCTTACTCTCCCTTCTCTGTCCCGTCTCTCTCCTTCCGCCTCTCTCCTTCCGCTTTTCCTATCGTCCTCCTTCGATTTTCTGATCAACCTCCTCAGGTAAGAAGGCATCGGAGCTCGTCACGCCTGGTCGTGGTGGTCGGAGTCCAAGCCATGGCTGGAGAAACTTTGCTATCGGAGCCCTGTCCAGGCGAGGAAGGTCATGGTGGTTGCTAGCGTCATGGAGCTCGTGGTGGTGAGCGCAGGATTTCCGAGTTCGTCACCTTGGTTCGCCGTTCCTCATCGAATTTAGTCATCAATCATTCACCATGGTCGTGCAATTCAAATCTCAATTGCGCCAATCTCTCTCCCTTCTTATTCCCGATCTACATCTCAGGTGTATCGGAGAACAGCTTCGGTCGAGAAGCCGTGAAATCCCGTTCATCATCTTCGGTGGCATTGAGTAGGAGCAAACTTAACCTCCTTCAATGACATCAAGCCTGACTCTCCTTCTCGCGATCTCCGCACCGACAAGCCGAGGGGGAGCAAACAACACTACTGCGGGAGATCTTGTTGTGACGGCTCCATATTCAATTTCCTGTTGCCTGAGAATAGCTAGCTGGGGATGATAGATTGATGTTAAATCTACGAGCTCCTATGAATGATTGATCGATCAGGTCGCCAACCGAATCCCGCTAACGCCAGACTCGGTTTGGATGGGGATTTGGTTTATGGTGTTTCATTTCTTTTTTGTTGAATTTGTTCGTATTTAGTTATCAAATTTTCAAATGCTTAGTGTACATTGAATTATATTCACCTGAAAATTTCTCCGTAGTTTTTTTTTCTTTTTATAAATGTAACTAAAATCTGAAGTATATCTGAGGTAATTATTTGGTGAAGCTGTTGGAGTTCTTACCTCAAAAGTTTTTGTTTTTATCTAGAATTACTGCATTTTTTTGGTCCCCAGTGGTCTACAATATCGCTTGTGAATCTTTGTATTTATACAGTAATACTATATTTCTCGACCACCGATAATCCGACGAAATCGTTAGTAAATCTTTATATTTACGCGGTAATACAGCATTACTTTAGTACTGTATCTTCCAATCGCCGCAAGTCCGATGAAGTCGCCAGTGAATTTTTGTATTTACACAGTAATACAATATTATTAAGTAAATATTATATTTCTCATCCACTGCCTGCCCGACGACATCACCAATGGATCTTTGTATTTACACAGTATTACAATATTACAGTGTAAATACTGTATTTTTTGGCCATCAACGGTCCGACGAAGTTGCCAATGAATCTTTGTATTTATAAGGTAATACAGTATTACCGGTTTAATACTGTCTTTTTTGATCATTGGTGAATCTTTATACTTATATTGTAATATAGAATTACTGGGTTAATATGCGGTCGCCGAACCATCGACAGTTGGGCGAAATCATTAGTTAATTTTTGTATTTATACTGTAGTAGAGTATTACTAGAATAATTCTATATTTTTCAGTCGTGGATTGTCCGACAAAGTCACTGATGGTTTTTTTATATGTACATAGTAATACAATATTATTGTATTTCCTAGTCTTCGACGGTCCGACGAATTCGTCGATGAATTTTTATATTTACACTGTAATATAGTATTGTCAGATTAATACTGTATTTCACGACCACTAATAGTCCCACAAAGTCGTCGATGAATTTTTGTATTTACACGGTAATACAATATTAATAGAGTAATACTGTATTTTTTGGTCACAATTAGTCCAGCGAAGGCACTAGTAGATTTTTTTTATTTACACAATAATACGGTATTACCGTATAGAGAAGAAAGGGATTGGGGTATTTTGGGGTTTTTATTATCAATTTCTCATGAGATAATACTTGATTTCTTATGTGATATGCCACTTATTACACATTTTGATATGACATTATTTACTAGGTTTTAAACTAAATATGTTATTTTGTTCTTTTTTCTTAATTTAATTACAACATCCTAATTTCAATTTGTTAGTAAAATCATGAATCCAATTTGTTGGTAAAAATATTTCATCTTTTAACTAAGGGAATTTTAAAATCGTTATTTTGGATAATAATTTAAATTTAAGCAACAAACACTCTAATTTTAATGTTTTTTTAATATAATAATATCATAATTTGTTTGAAATCTTAAATACATATATTATCATTATTCTATAAAAATAAATTAAAATTAACAATATTATTATTAAAGTCATCAATATCTTTACACATAAGCTTTGAAACATATAAAAAAATATTTATAAACAGGAGACATAATGCAACTCTGCAAATAAAAAAGAGTTACATGTCTCATTAACTTTTTAGTTCATATCCCAAATATTCCTAATGGCATCTCAAACTAAAAAAAAAAAAAAAAAGATATAAAGACAAATGGCCTTTTTAAATAACCCCTCCTCCTTATTAACAACGAAGTCAAATAACAAAAATAATCTTTATTAATTACTAACCAGTTATAATTTATCAGTAATAAACTGAAGTTTATTAATGATAAACTGTAATATATTAGTTATAAAAGCTAGTTTATCAGTTGACAAATTGAGTTTATTACTAATAAGCCCATAAAATAACAAAACCTAACCAAATCCCAAACTCAAAATCCATTGTTGACGACCAGATCGAAGAAACCTACATCGAAAGAAGAGGACAACACAGGCATTGAAGGAGATACTGTTGTTGGAGGAATCGAAGAAGGTATGGTTGCCTTTATCTTCGTCAGAGAAAAAGTCATAATCTATGGTTCTGACTCTGGTAAGATAGAGAAATAGCAGCCGTCTCCGGCAAGTGCGGTGGTGGCAGAATTAAAAGAACATCGAAGAAAACGGTTATGGTCATGGTGGTGGTTAGGGGCCATGGCGAAGTCGAGGCAGGAAGAAAGGATTTGAGAAATGGGTTGCAGTCGATGACGGAGGTGACGAGGAGGGTCTCATTCCTGACGACGGCCTGGAAGGAGAAGACGATGGGGAAGAGGAAGAAGAGGACGACGACCTTGTCAAAGAAGACGACGCCAGCTTGCCTCAAGACTTGTGCCGTACTCCGGAGTTTGCTCAGTGTCAATGGTGGTGGCCATTATAGCTCAGAATTGCTAGGCTGAGGGTCAACTGGGGAATAATGAAAATGTTGAAAAAACTTAATGAAGAAAACCAGTTGTATCCTTAATTTATGAAACTTTAGGACATAATTTTTTTGGACTGGGTGGCTTTCCCAAAAAATACTATATTTTTAATTTAAAATTATGCTTTTTAATATTAGAATCTACTATATTCTTAAAATAACTTTTATAATACCTCCCAACAAAACTAAATCCCTTCCAATATTTTTAGGAACGTAGTTTTTTTCCCCTTAACCGTCGAGCTTTCTTTTTTTTTCTTTTTTCGGATCATTCAAATAGATTAATTCATAACTTCAACGATAACATGGTCAATTGTTTATTGCCTCTACTCTAACAGCATTGCAATCAAAATCCAAACTCCAATCAAAGTGGCCAATTTTATACCTCTCCTATGGACATAAACCGCCCCATTCTCAAAGGCGGGTGCAAAGTCAGTCCTAAAACGGTAATGAAGAGTGCCAAATGCTTTTGTTATGAAATTTATAGAAAGACTAAAGAATGAGAAATTATTAACATAAAGGAAGAGTAAAGAATAAGAATATTCGTACATTAAAATTTGATGAAACTTTCTCATCTTGATCCGTAATTTTGTCAAACAGCAATTTCGTTAGGGTTTGAAGAAAAACTTTGGGGAGTATGCTGTCATATGCTTTAAATAGGTGCAGTTGAATTTTTTTATATATTGTTTTTTCTTTGAATGGCATGTTTTACGTGCCTTGAATTGAAAAAAAAAGCCCTTAAAGTATCTTAGCCAAGAGAGAGAGAGAGAGAGAGAGAGAAAGAGGGGTTTTCAAAAAAAGAGAGAGAGGTACAGACGTGACAAGATTTAGCTCTTTAAAACTAATTGTTTGTTGGGGTATACGATAAGGGTGTTTCAAGAATGTAGTAGATCCTAATGTTAAAAAACGTAATTTTAAATTTTAAATATAATACTTTTTAGTTTGGGGTGTGACTAGAATTTTCTTGAGTTAAATATGTAAATTTGAGAAATAAGACTTTTATGGTATGGTTTTCTAATTTTATGGAAAAGTTTGAAATAATCACTTACAACAAATAAAAAGACGACATCATTCTCAAGTAGATTAGATTAAGGTTAGATAAATATATCTTATTTAAAGGTATTTCAATTTTTTTAATTAAAAGAAATAATATAGATGAAAAGAAGGAAAAACAGTGATGAAACACTACCTAATTTACTGGTTAGACCAAGTACATGTCTATTATAGCAGTTAGTTAAAAAAAAAAAAAAGAAAAGAAAAAGAATGCCCATTGATATCTACATGTATGATCATTGTCAACTTTTTGCTAGCCACCTTTAAAATTAGACCATTACGTTTTATAGCTACCTTAAAATAGGTACATTTGATAATATTTTTAAATTGAATACATATTTGAAATTGGATGTGTTAAAATGGTTGTTTTTTAAAGCGTTTTTCTTTAATTACATTCTTTGGAAACTTAAAGTAGTTTATAACATGCTTTAAAATATTTGATGACAGAGAGAGAGAAACAATGAGAGAGAAAATGATCTGGTCATCCATATCAAAACCATCCCAAAACTCAAAAAACACATATCTCAAGGAAAAAGAAAAAAGAAAAATCTAGATCACTACTGCCGGAGGGAAGGGGCGCCAACGAACTCAAAACACGATGGTTGGTGGTGACCCACCCCCTTCATCACAACGCTACAGGACCACAACAAGCACTGTGGTCCATGGGCCACTTTTGCAACCTCCGCTTCACAATGGATATTGTGATTCCATAGTTGCGACGGAGATCACCATAGACAGTGTCCACAGCCACAATTTCATCTAGACATAGTCGCTATTTGGTGTGAACCCAGCTGCAATCCTCACGAATCTATTGAGGTGGATATCCGTCGCTAAGTTGGTTTGTCACTCTATCGCAAGGGTGTCTGAGTTCCTCGTCCTCCGTAGGTTGTGAAACACCGCCCACCGCCATCAATAGGGCCACCGGTAGTTTTTTTTTTTTTTTGGACAAAATTTTATGGTTTTTCTTTTTCTTTTTAATTTGTTTTTTTTTAAGTTTGATATGAAAAAAAAAATGATAGGGTGGGGTTAGGTTTATTTTTGTTTATGTGAGATTTAGATCTTACACCATTAATTTTAAATAGATAGTCACAAAATAAAAGTTCTTATCAATAAGACCTTTTAGGGGTCTTATCATAGCATCCTACGTTTAGTGCATTTTGTTGTGCTTTTGTATGGTTAACTTTCTTTTTGGGTTTACTTGGTTGAGGGAAAATGCAAATCACTAGAATTATTAGGTTGAGTGATCGTTATTAATTTCTCGGAGTTATTTTATTTATTTTTTTAATTTTTTTAAGAACTTTAGACGTTTGCCTATTTAAATGACGTCCTAAGACAAAATGAACATCTAATTCCTAATTTCTAGAAAAGGACTATTATATGTTGCCCAAACAGGTAATGTTTGAAAAAAAAAAAAAGAAGAAATTATCTGCAAAAGCGACATCCAAAGAGGTACCTTTTAACTATGCCTACATAGACGTCGCTTTTCGAGAAGACGTCTTGTGACTTTTAGTGCATAGCTTTTTGTGTAATAGTGCCATTATATACAAACAATTAAAATGTGATCCCTAGATTAAGAAAATCATTCATGTGCCACAGATACATTTCCAAAACAATCATTTAATTCTCTCTCTCTGTAATCTATGAACAACTTACTGTTAAGATAATGCAATAACTCAATTTCCGTTATTATTTTTCTCTTACATGGTTTAAAAAGGAAAAGACATAGAGAAAAACACAATGCAGAAACATTAAGCAAACACACACCAAATGAAGATCATCACAAAACCTTTTCCCACTCTCTTCCTGTGGCTTCTCCTGCTCACAATGCTTTTGAGTGGAGGAGAGGGACAATACGGCGATGTGATGAAGCGAACCGTGAGGGTCCAAAACGATCTAGGGGGTGGAATTAGGTTGAATGTGCATTGCAGATCCAAAGATGATGATCCTGGAGTGCATGATCTAAGAAATGGGCAAAATATTCAATGATCATTCCGAAACAACTGGATTGGCACCACACTCTATTGGTGCTCTATGAAGTGGAACAACGTGGAAGGATCGTTTGAAGTTTACTCTTTCGAAAGGGATTTTTCTCTCTGTGGATTCAGATGCTGGTGGAGCATTAAACAAGATGGTGCCTATTTTTATAGTGAATTCAAGAATGTATGGGAAAAGCGGCATGTTTTGAAAAAGTGAATTTTTGGAGTTATAGGGATGTTGTAATGAATAAAAGAATATTGTTTTATTAAATAAATAAATAAACTTTGAGATTTTCCTCTCTCTCGTTGCCACTCAAAATTAACGTAGATAGAACTCCTACAATTAGCAACTACTCCCTTTCATACGTCCACAAAATAATGTACTATAATTATTTTGAGCATTTGATTAGAGTGATACTTTATGGGAAATAATTTGATTTCAGCGGTGAAGAAAATTTTTTAACATGCCCCTTTCATGTTGTGCTCTCTTGCAATTTGTGTTATTTTGACAGTTTCATTAGTGATTTTTTTTTAATGATATGATTGTGAGGATTATTTTATCATTTTGGTAAAAGTAAGATTTGAATCTCTTTGTGTTTATAGGCCCATATGTGATACATACCAGAATTCCAATAAGTAAATCAATCATCTCTCATTTCCCTTCCTATATTTGATAGACTATATTATATTATATTGCATAAGGTGTATTGAATTATATTGTACTATCTTATCCTAATACAATACAGTGTTTGATGTATAACATATTGTATGAGGAGTCAAAATGTAAATTTTTTAAAGTTTGAAGGGTCAATATGTAAATTTTTAAAATTTTTGGGGTCAAAATATAATTTTATTAAAATTAAGAGGTCAAAATATGAATTTTAAAAAAAATACGAGGCCAAAATATAATAAAAATATGAACTTGTCCTTAAATAAATTATAGGTCCTTGCCTTAATCTGTGTTGGCCTAACTCTAATCTCGTGTTGGATTCAACTCTGACAAGAATCATAAACCCAGTATAAAATAATGCAATGTAATATATCAAAAATAAACTAGATTCTATAATATGTCATAAATTATTTTAATTTACCATTTGTATTAGCTTATACGATACAATAATTTTACCAAACATTATAGTAATATATTATGATACAATACGGTGCTTAATACATGCACTAAAGATAGCCTTGATATAGCTGTTTTTTGTCTATAAGTCTCCTGCTCAACCTTCCATTTCAGTTCGATATAATACATTACAATCTTAAAATATAGAATTGTACATTAATTGGGAGAGGAAAGGCAATATTTATATACACACACACTGAAAAGCCGAGCTCATTCTCAAACCTTTGTCAAATATTTCTAGCATCTTAAATTTACTACCAAGTTCAAACACTACTTGCAAAAAGTTAAAACCTTTTGCGAGCAGTCATATAAGTATATCCAATCTAAATCTAGAGCATATTTATAATAAATTTGTATGTTTATACACCTCTAATGTAATGTTATTGATATATCAATGTCAAATATAAGCATTTAAGAGTAAGAAATACTCAATAATGATATTTTTGAAACCAAATTTTTTGTATGTTAAATTTTGTGAAATTTTTTTTCATCAAATATTATGAAAAATTTAGTTATTAATTCCTATTAGTTGCTAGATTGATTTTTTTCTCTTTTTTTTAATTATTTAAATGTTATCAACTCATTTTTGTAAATTTTAAGGCTAAATAATTATGACAAAAGACAAATATGGCATTTAAAATAACATCATATATTAAAAAACAAAACAAAATAACACATGAAATATACTTTTTCATATTTTTTTAATGACAAATATAGTAATAACATTGACATTTGCATGGTTTTATAAATTGCATATGTCACAAATTAAAGTTTCAGGGCTAACTTCGTGGTTACGTAACTTCTCTAAACTATAAGTCCGCTAACGGCTAGCTACTAAAAAAAAAAAGGAAAGAAAAAAAAAAAGAGGGGGGGCGGCGCGCGGTGTGGGGATGTTACGCTCAACGACCCAAGCGTGGCACGTCTCCATCAGAAGCTTCAACTCAGGAAACCTTCCGACATTCTGTGGGCTCACGCCTGAATCCGATTGTCAAAACTGCCTCCTAGCCGCGTTAATGAAGGCTTATTCAGATCTTGGAGGAAACGCTGCTGACTTTTATAGGGTCTTCCTGGAGACAAGTTGTCGTCGGGATATTGTTTCGTGGACCAGCATTATAAAGATATTCGCAGAGCGGGACCGGATAGAGCATTATTCCTTGTTTCTCAGTTGTGCCAAGAGGGTCTGGCATCAGACTGGTACACCTTCTCTATTGTTTCAAAAGCTTGTGCAGGTCTTGTGACGGAGAGACATGCCGCATCAGTTCATTCACGAGTAATTAAGTCGGGATTTGAGGGTGACACGGTTCTTGCCAATTCCTTGATCCACGCATATGCTAGGTGTGGTTCCATTTCTATGTCTAAGAATGTTTTCTATGAGATTGAAGAACGCGATGTGATTTCTTGGAATTCCATGGTCAAGGCTTACGCCTTACATGGACGAGCAAGAGAGGCATTGCATCTCTTTTCCACGCCACTTTTGTTGCTTTTCTCTCTGCTTGCAGCCATGCCAGACTGGTAGAAGACGGAACCAAAATATTCCACAGCATGCGTAAAAATCACGGTATCGTCCCTCAAGTTGATCACTACGCCTGCATGGTTGACTTATATGGGCGAGCCGGGAAAATTCATGAGGCTGAGAAACTTATAGGTGAGATGCCAATGGAGCCAGATTCTGTGGTGTGGAGCGCACTGCTAGGATCATGTAAGAAGCACGGCGAGACTCGATTAGCCAAGTTGGCGTCAGATAAGCTAAAGGTCTTGCAGCCTAAAAATTCGTTGGGCTATGTACAAATGTCAAACATATATTACTCTAGTGGAAGATTCAATGAAGCAGGTACAATTTGGGATGAAATGAAAGTGTGTAGAGTTAGGAAAGAACCCAGATTGAGTCGGGTTGAGATCGGGAATCAGGTTCACGTGTTTGCCTCCGGAGGTCGACGTCGTCCAGATAGGGAGGTTACATGCAGCAAGCTTGAAGGACTAATAGGGCAGTTAAAGGAGATGGATTATGTGCCGGAGACAAGCTTGTCCTTGCATAATTTAGAAGAGGAACAAAAAGAGGAGAACTTGTATCATCACAGTGAGAAACTAGCTTTGATGTTTTTCATAACGAATGAAGACAGTTTACATCCTTGTGGGAGGGAAATTATAAAGAACATCAGAATTTGTGTAGATTGCCATAATTTCATGAAGTTAGCATCAGATGTAATTCAGAAGGAGATAGTTGTAAGAGATTCAAATCGTTTCCACCATTTCAAAGATGGAATCTGCTCTTGCAATGATTATTGGTGAGGAACTATCACCAGTCATATACTTATCCTATCGTTTTATGGTGCCTATGATACTACAGGCGTCTGGCTTCAATTGCGGCACGAGTAAACGGCTGAAATATTCATTAATCTGAAATACAAAAGATAGTAGAAATGAAACTGAAGTTGCTGCCTACTGAAACAGCATTCAAGACCAAAACTTTGGTGATTCACATTATCAAAAAGAAAGCTTTTCTTTTGTGGGTTACAAGTAGTATCACGGCCACAACTTCAAATTTCGGCTCTAAGTTGCTTACCTTTCAAACCAGTAAGTTATACTACTTAAGCCTTTTTTGTCTTATTCTTCTTATTTTTCATTGTTAGTGTTTTACAAAGGTTGAGTGTGGCTTCCTTTATTACCCGATTGTAGTTGTTCTAGAGTTATGATGCTTGCAGGGACTCCCCATTGAGTTGTTCCAAGACTTTGAGGGTGTCATTTGTGCTTGGCTTTAATCCACACTAAAGAATTCAGCTGCGCAAGTTATGCTGTACTTTTGCCTCAAAAGTTTTGACATTTGGAAATTTTTGTAGTTCTCTCCACTTCCTTAATCGTTTACTCGGTATTTATTCTAAAATTGCATTAGTTTATTGATATTTTATATGATTTCCATTATGAAATATTCACTTTGTGTTTTTTCATTGCGTACTGTACGTTTCTTAAGGTGATCATACTTTCCTGAATGATATGTTTAAGATATGCAGAACTTAAATCTAGTGATTGAGACCTAAAATGTCTAATTGTATAACTCTGCTATACAATATTGAGTAAATCATTGTAGAACCAAATTCTAAAATGATTCTGCATGTAGGTTTTTCATTTGTGTATAACCTGGTTATTGCAGGGTCAGCAGTGTAAGGAATGCAGGTGGAAATGCGTCTTTTCTACTTTTGCACTCAAAAGAGACCCCGACAAGCCTTCTCATGTTGAAGACCCTAGGTGAAGCTAATATTAGTCATGTTAGAAGAGAAGCACACTGCACAGATTTATTTTCATGATTGGCTCAAGGAAACGATAGATTGCGAGACGTGGCTTGGTCGCATGTATACAAGTAGACATTGTAACATTCTATGCGTAACAATATTGCTAGTTTTCGTCCAGAATCTAGACGTGGATTAGAACGCAGCAAAAGCCTGAAGCAAGACATCTTCAGTGTCCAGACTCAAAAACTAAGATACAAACTAACCCATATAAGTTTGTTCTATTCTCTGTTTTCTTATGTCTCACAGTTGAAAGCACATATTCCTTTTTTTTTTTTTTTTTTTTTTGGCAATAAAGAAAATTAAAGGAATTAAATTCCTTTTGCATTCCGATCTATTGTCTCGATATGTTGTTCTTGTTTATTCTTCTTCTTTGCATACCAACAAGTTACTCTGGTGAAACTTGGAAACCTCTCAAGAAATAGGAGGAAATATCGGAGAATTGATGTGATGCCATGAAAGAAATTAGTGGCTGTATTATATAACCTGGATAACAAGTACACGAAATTCCAATCAATAATTGAAAAATCCTCAAAATTCACCAAGAAATGGTAATATTTGTGTGCGCGCGCGCGTGTGGTTTTTTGTTGTGCTTTGTTTTGTTTTTTTTAAACATTCTGCACAAGAGATTTCTTTTCTTTGCCTATGCAGGTTAACACTCGGCTGACTACAATATTAGTGGCAAAAGAAACTAGAGATTTGACTCAGCATTTAACTCCAATAATAGGGTAGTCATTTTCTTAGCAGTGGCTTTTGTTGCAAGATTCTCCTTCTGATCCAGAATCTACAGAATCATAACAATAACAGTAACATAAGTTAAAAAAAAAAAGAAACAACAACAACAATTTTCAAGTAACGAAAATAGTTAAATCTATAAACATCAAAGCATAAAAAACTTGACAATTAAAATAGTTATTCATTGAATCTGCCAGAGTTTTTATTCCATACATTCTACCACTTGCAAGGAAATTATAAAATTTATGGTCCAATATTCTAGGAATCTTGTAAATGTTGTCTCTACTTTATCATTTGTTAATGAAGTGGTTGACCTTAGAAGGTCCACTTTTTTATCCGCCAAAATGATGTTACCATTTTGATGATATAGAAAAACTTGCCTCTTCCAAAACTCCAATAATCATTGGGACGTTTTCATTGTTGGGGCCAAATAGATCTTCATCCCTCCTGAAAATAGATACAGAATTTGAAGATCAGATTCCATCACTTAAAACATGCATAAGTAATCCACGTCAAAAAAAAAAAAGGAACGTGGGAATTTATGGCTAATCCTTACGTTTCTATCATAATTTGAAGTTGTTCATGCACAAGTTTTGCTTCATCCAGATCGCTCACCAATGGCAAGTAACTTAGCCATGCAGGCACAAGCTGCAGCATATAGCAAAAACTTAAGTCTCAAGTAAACATTCCATTTTTTTTTTCTTTTCCGTGATAAATTCTAATTTCATTGACAAAGTAAAATTGTAGCTAAAATTTTAAGTGACTAATAATGAACAAATTGAAACTCAGAAACTGAAAATCTTGAAGCGAAAAAGCAGAGAACATTTTACCTTGCTACCCTCAATACTATCGCGATGAAATCTGCATATTTTTCCTAGAGCTGAAACAGCAGCATCATATGTCTTTCCATTGTCTTCCTGTGCTGCATTGCTCATAAGATTACCAAAGATTTCCAAGGCAGCTACAAAAAAACCAATAGCATTCAATACATAATTTGCCATATAAAAGGAAAAAAAAAATGATCTCATTCCTGGAATCATGTGAAACACTGTAAACAGAATGAGCAAGCAAGCAAGCTTACCTTCAATATGTGCCTTGAAAAAAGCATCACCAGACTCTGCACAAGCCCCAATTCCAAGTGCAGCTTCCTGGCCAGAAAATGCAAATTTTTAGATCTTATAACTCAATATGTTAAAGGGTTGAAAGAATTTCCTCTAATTTGTCAGTCGAAAAACCTGTGTAACTGATGGATCACCATCTTGACAAGCTTTTAACACACATGGGAGATACAAACCAAAGTATCTGTTCATCAAAAGAAAAATTAAGCTTCTTGTTGTTATTGGAAAACATGACTATGATAAACGAAAGTTTGAACTTATAAAAAAGGTAGTTATTTTTATTTGGAGAAGTAATTTGCACTTACTTTTGAGCATCATCTCCACATTGCAGCACAATATTTCTAAAGATGGAAAAGCCCATTACTTTCTCTCTAGAACTTCTTCTATCATCCTGTATGGAAGATCAAGTAAAAAGTCAAACAAAACCATGCATTGAAGAAACTTGTGAGACAAAAACATTAAGAATTGAAGGAAAAAATAAAACGATAAACTTTTTAATTCAGTAGCATATAATGAACTTGTTTCACACACCCACATCATAGGAATGTATAGAAGAAGTTGATCAAAGTAAGGCAAGAAACCCCTTTTGAATCTTTTTATCAGGCCGACCAAGCAATTAGTGACCTGCACAAATGAGTTAGTTGCATGAGGCTATAAGAACTTGTGATGCTCCAAAACCTATTCTTTTAAATAGTATTCAAAGACAAGGAACTTTGGAAACAGACTTTTCCAAGGATTTTTTCTTCCAGCTCCTTTACTTCTTCTGGATCCATTTCAGAATCCTTTTTATCTTTTATATTCCCTGGATGTTGATCTCTATCCGAAATGGCAGCTAGCACTTTCTTTATCCCATTCGAAATTGACGAAGCCTGTGCTATGCTGAGAACTGACCCAGAAACCTGCAAGGAAAGAGTACATGATAGCTTGCAGTCTAAGCAAAGTAGGAAAAAAAACTTCTTTCTTCAGAAGGCTCAGTTTGAGATTTCCATGCTTTTAAAGGAAATACAAGTTATACTTTTAGTGAAGAGAAGCAGAATCAAAATCAAACACTGAAAAATAATTATCAAATGGCTGTGGAAGAGTTATGACCAACCTTTATGCATTTGTAGATCGTTCTTAGGAACTTTAAGTGCATTTTTATCTGCAGTTCCTGCAAGACAAGTATAGATTGATGAACTTACTAGAAAGGATAATTTTTTTGCTCGGGGAAATGCCAAGTGAAAAGAAAAAAAAAAAAGCTGACCTTTTCCAAAGCTTCTGATAGAGCTGGTACAACAAAGAGAACCAACTTTTGAACAAGCGAAATACTGTCCATTTCAGACTTTCCTCTCTTAGAAGACAACGTAGCTGACTTCAGAAGCATAGGCATAGCTGAATTGGAAAAAAAAAAAAAAAAGGAGTAAAAGTTATAATCAATCATGAAGTCTCAACGATAAGGAAAGGATCAAAAAATTGTGGCTTAGGCTAAACCTAATATGGCAATCTCTTTTGTGTCGCGATGCTCGGAAAATTGAAGCAGAGGAACCAGAGCATTTGCAACCTGAGTCATGTAAAAACTTGGTTCATCTGTTCTTTAGAGAAGGAGATTTTATAGGGGGAGAAAAGGAAATTTTATCTGGTTATTAAGACCAACCTTCATGGTCCAACCAGAGAACATTTTTCCTAGTTGTCTGGCCATGCAGAATAGCACCTTACAAGCCAACGCTCTCTCTTTCAAGCCTTCAACTCTATTTTTACACCATGTACACAGCCCAGACCCAAGTTATTGAAAAAATAAAAAGAAAAAGAAAAAAAGGTAAGTGATCATACTAACAATTGCTGAATGCATTTTAGATGCTGAACTAAGAATTAGGAAAGGATTAATGAAGTCCATTATAAAGATTAAAAAAAATCCCTTAATGATCCTTGTAAAATCACAAATATTTAAAAGTTTTGTAACATTTAATTTCTTGAGACCAAAGTAAACAGACTTTGGGACTTCAAAACTAAGATTCATGACAAATTATTTTCTAACCTTGGATCAACTGAAGAATCATCTTCACCAGTTGAAGCTACATCTTTATCAGGGTTGTAAAGTTGAGCAGACTGTAGCAAAATAGGCACCAACTCTGGGACATAATGACCTAACTCCTCCCCTAGACAATCATAAAAATTTGCTAATGCCTGCAACATAACACAAGCTTTACATTTGGTATAATTTGATTTTATGAAACATCGCCATTTCTATATAAAAGGCGGGAAAAAGAAAGAAGTTTCAAATTATAAAAGAGAAAAACACCTGGTAGGTGAATATCTTTATCCTATGATCTGATTCCGTTAGATCTCTTTGTATTGACATTAGAGGGTCCATAACCTTGCATCAAAATATATTAACATATTTTCTTTAGCAAAAAAAAAAAAACGAAGAACAAGAAGATGATGACATTTAGTTGAAATGCTATTCAGTGCAACTTTTCCATTTTCAAGGAAATGAACGGGTTATAATTTTTTTTTCCTGTATATAGTTGTGTATTGAAATAGAAAGCTGTAATTTTCATGCTCAAACATTAATGAAATTTGAGTTGATTCCTTAGAAGACACAAAGAGAAGCAGTTGATTTTGAAGAGAATGAGTGCTTTTCTTCCAAGGAATCATCAAACAATACAAACGAGGAGTCTTGCTAACCTTTGCGGAATCACCTAAAAACTTTTCCCTCCCAGCAGCAAGTGCGACATGACTAATGCATTTCAAGCATTTGGCACGAACCAAATTTTCGGAACTGTTTGTTCTGTTTACCAAGATATCTCTCAAGCCAAACATGGCGTCATTATAGCTTTGGGTGAAGCTGGACTGAGAACAAGAACAAAGTACATGATCAAAATCAAATCACTACAAATGTGAAGACAAATTACATAACAAACACATGAAGATTTATGTTTGTACCTTTGATGAAATTGCAACCATTGCAAGAGCTCGAAAACCCCACTCTTGAACCTCCGGATGTTGGCTCTGGATGTGCAACAACCGAAAAAAAATAAAGCAAGCCTAAATCGCATTAAATATTAGAGAAAATTGAACTGATATTAGAGATGTTACCCTCGAAACAATTAGAAGTCTTCTTGTTAAATTACGCTGGAAAGGCACTAAGTTTTCTGGTTTGCAGCCTTGGCAGAAATAAAACAATGCTGTAGCAGCCTGCACCTGAAGAAACCGAAGGAAAAATATCAAACCATTTCTAATCAAGCATTAACAGAATAGTTTGAGTCGATTATAAATGCTTAAGCAGGAATATGAAGAGAATGGTGTTATTATTAATAATTATCAAGCAGTGTAAACCTGCAAACTGGGTTCCCCAAGGGCAGAAACAAGTGCAGGCAGAATCCTGTCGTGGCACTTGTCTTGTACTGTTGAGCCCCCAAAGTCCGCACGTAGAACCCTTATTGCATTTATCGCAGCTCCACGAACTTGAAGGTTCAAATCAGGGAGCAAATCTAAGACGAACGTTAACACTTGGTCGAGATAATCGGTTAATGCCTGCAAAAAAAATGAAAACAAGGAACGATCCACTCTTTAATTGGAGCACAGTTGAGCATTCTTATTGTCTAATTTAACTAAATCTAATATTTCCAGGTGGAATTATGATTCTAAATTTAGAAATCTTAATGTTATGTCTCCCATGACAAACTTAATGTTAAGTTTTTACTTTTTTGTTTTAAAAAACAAAAAACTGTTTAAATAAATGATACTGAACGGACCCAAAATAAACTCAAATCTTCAATTATTTACATCAACGACATTAATCAACATTTGACAATGAAATATTAGGATAAAGATTTAAGATGCCAAATTAAGGGTTCTACTTCAGAGCAGCCGTCAATGATTACAGAAACGGCAGTGATCCCTGCGTGTCGTTTCTTCCATTCGGGATCCTTGACGAGATCTCGAGCCAGATCAACGACAGTGGACAACACTTTGCGTTTGTGAATAGACGACATGCGATCCAGAAAGTACGTCCCCAGAAGAATACTCCTCTTTTCCTCATCATTGTTCTCAGCGCCATCATGATCAGGGTCGTCTTCTACATACTCAAGAAAGTTCACCATCAACCTTACAAACCGCTCAATGCTCTCAGCGCTCAACCTGCCCAACATCTTCCCCATGTCGTCCGCAACTCCGTCTTCGAGCTCCCGAAGGACTTGGATTGCCTCGGATCTCAGTGTCTCGTCTATGTCTTGCCGCTCTGCGATCCTCACCACTGATTCGAACGGAACTTCCCACTTAATCAAGAATCCCGGCTTCTCCATCGCTATACGGACGATAGTGCGGAGTGCCTTACCCGCTTCCAGATCATGTCCGCTAGCCATTAATTCCTCTGCCGAGGTTATCATCCGCGGCAAGAGATTGCGAAGATGGAAATACTGCGTGCAGGAGCAGGACTTGACCAAGTTAACCGAAGCGCGGAACGCTGCAGCCCGGAGTTTCAAATCCAAAGAGGAATAAAGCTGCAAGACTTTGGCGGATACCACATCGAACCAGGAGGAGTTTAACCCCGTAATGGATATCTCCGGCAAGTACCGGAAAATCAAGAGACCCCATTCTTGAAGATCTTTGTTATCATCAGAGGCCGCAATGGAAAAGGCCACATACTCAAGAAGCTCCGGCCATTCTCCACCGGCACGGGGACAGTCTGAATAAACCCGATAGGTGATACCACTGACGATCCTCGACAAGTCTTTCGTCGTCACCGGGTTTGTGCTGCTTTCTTGCCTGAGGCATTCAAGAATGCAGGGCTTGATCGCGGCGAGGATCGTCGGAGGGAATACGACACGCCTTTCTTGGGGGTAAAGGACTCTGACGAAGACGTCAAAGCAGTCGGCTCGGAGGCCTGGAGAAGAGAGAGCGAGCTGGGAGAGTTTAAGGGACGCAATAATTGGGTAGTGGCGAGCCCAGTAGGTAATGATTCTCTTGCTTCTAATGGTGTCGCCGTGGCGGCCAGAGATGAAGGCCTCCATGGATGCGAGGCTGGGGGATGTGATGAGCTCTTTGGCTTCGGGATCGGCTTCTTTAATCCGAATTCTGTATCTCTCGTCTTTTAGTTTTTGTTCCCGTTCTTGCTGTTTTTCTCGTTCTCGGTCTTGATCTCGATCTGGATCTAGAAATGGATAAAGCTTAAGTAGCCCCATTGATTTTGGTTCAAGAAATTGTGCTGGAGAGGAAGAAGATGGTGTACTGAATACGGGGGTTCTGGAGAGGCTTTAGAATAGATAGATGGATGTATAAAAGCAAGAAAAGGGTGGGAATTTCTTTCCGTTATGTTAGTTAATTTGCCACGTCAGCTTCGGGCGTTACTTTGGGACGCAAATAATAACGCCGTTACTTTTGTTGCATTAGAAGAATTTGAAAAAAGAGGGAAGAAAAGAAAATAAAAGAAAGGAAAACAAAATTTACCCCTAAGGAAATGCAACCTCAAAAATAATAATAATAATAATAATTAGAAACCGGTCGAAAATACCTGCTTTGGGGATTTTTAAAACTCTTAGAAGTGTTGTTAATATGTAATAAATTTTAAATTATATGGTCGTTTTTAAATACAAAAATATAGTGAATTTAAGTATTTTGGTTGCAAGTTTTTTTTTTTCATATATTTTAGGTATTCAATAAATTTTGAAGAGGACTCTGCTTGGTTTGAGCTAAGCTGTGGGGCCAAGTTTGCGGAGCTTCATGTTGGGTGGAATTTGGAGCTAAAGGAAGTGAGAGTGGTGTGTAAATTGCCCCAAGAGGCTTTGATGGTTTAAGAGCTTGCCAGGCTTGTTCAGGGGATTGGGAGATATGGTCATCTACCGGATACGAAATGGCCGGAAATTGGCAGAAAATCACGGTTGGTTTTGGATGCAGTCAGCAAATCTATTGATCTTGGTATCAAGCCTGTCTATTTGTAAAATGTAAAACAACGGCCCTGTTTGATTTTGTTTTGAGAATTTTTCAAAACGTTTTTGGATATTTTTTGAGGCAAAAATTTAAAAACACTTTCAATATAATTTCTAAAATTCTTATTTTTTAAAACAAAACCACTTTCACCTATTATAAAAACACTACCAAACACTCAGCATTTTTTTTTTTTTTGTTGGTGAGCAATGCAAGATATTGATAACTAGACGTTAGCGCTAGGGTTGAGTACTATTCTGTGTTCTTTTTGTTTTACTTTGAAATGCACTTTCTGCTTTGAGAAAATCACTATATTGGTATCTAATTCATATTCCAATTGTAACGTATGTTTATTCATCTTGAATTTTTTATATAAGTTAAAAGGGAAAAATGATTTCAAAATAATAGTGTTATTTTTCATGGGAATTCGATAAGAATCTAAAATTGTAAAGTGCATACACTGACTTTTGGACACGAGAAGGATTTACAGACCACTATAGGGCGATATTAAATATCGATTTTCCAGCTTTTGACTTTTGTATTTGTTTGTGGAGCATGTGTCTCGATATTTTAAGACGTAAGATCAAAGGCTAAGAGGTCTTTACTGATTATTTTATTAGGACTGAACTAGTTTATAGCTTTTTTTTACCTTTTAATTCATCAATCTTAAAAATACCCTTCATAATTATTTTTTGGAACGAAAATTTTCCTCACATTAACCTCCTTTAAACCCACACACTAGGTAATTAACCTGCATAGTTTGGGTAAATACCTTATCTAGCAGTATTTGGTGTACTTACACAGGTACTCCTTCAACTCCTAACGTGTTTGACAATATTAGTTTAAACCAAATTGAAAATTGTAAAGCTTTCACATACAACAGTATAAAATAAAAATAAACGACAATACAAAATTCTGACATACTATAATATTTTAAACTAAACTAGTTTACACTACTGATCTGAAGCAATGTTACGGTAAGTCTGTAAGCCATATTCTTACAATAAACCTAGTGATGCAAGAACAGGCCGGCCCGGCCCGTTCTTCTTAGGCCCAAGCGGGCCGTGGGTCGGGTTGGGCCAGCCCGACCCACGGGCCAATTTTATATGGGTAGTGCCGGGCCGTGCCGTGGGCCATGTCGGGTCGTGCCGTGGGCCTTAAATAGGCCGGCCCATCTTGGCTCATCATGGGTTTAAATGGGCCAGTTCATCTAAGCATGTAATTTTTAATTTTTTTTATTGTTATTTTTTATTTTTTAATTTTAAACAAGTTAACAAATATAAAAGTTTGAATAGTCAAGGGAAATATAAAAATGGATTTTTTTATTTACAATTGTCTCGTTAAAAACATTTCCAAGGAAAACCCAGTGGGACAAAACCTTGGTAAGAAAAAAAGAATACAATCGATATAATTATACATAAGATGTTTACAAAATTACTAAAAACAAAAAAAAAAAAGACATAAAAAAAATCAAAAATATTGTTCATTGTGGGTCAAGATAGGCCGGCCCACTATGGGCTTACACAGGCCGGCCTATGGGCCGACATATATTGGCCCAGCCCAACTCACCAATATTTATGGGTCGGGCCGGACCGTAAACAGTAACGGGCCGCCCCGGCCCTGGCAGACTCATGAACTTCGGCCCATTATTGCATCTCTAAGTAAACCTGCACATTTGTCAGATTAAAGTTTAAGTTCCCCATCTAATTAAAATAAATAAAAAAATGAACCGTTTCATAAAGCTAGAAGCTAGCAAATGCCTAAAACTTTTTTCCTCCCTTTTTTTTTTTTTTTTGATAGAACTATATCCATTTATTTTCAGCAAAAAAGATACATCTATTTTTTTTTTGATAATTTCTCCAAAAAAATTTTTAAAAAAACTATCAATAGATATTAATATTCCAATTGTCAAATATGATTATAACTTTTTTTTCTTTTCTGGCTAAAACTATATCCATTTATTCTTAGCAACCAAAAAAAACACTATATCTATTTATTTTTAGGTAATTGCTCTAATAAAAACAAAAAAAATAACATATTAATAAATATCTATCTTTCAACAATTAAATCTATGTAAATAGATAATTTTAATTAAATCTAACATGCATCACGGATGAAGCCTTCACCGAAGAAAAATGCCTTTTTTTTTTTTTTTCCTTCAAATGCCAAATCCATTTAAAATTCCGTACATGAAATTCCAGTCACTCCTCACGAGAAGAAATGATTCCCGCCATTTCTCACTCTAACATAACCGTCCCAACTAACACATGTGTAACATCAGGTCCCAACATCTCCTAGTACCACGGAACTACTCCTACTCCCACTACTACTTTTCCTACTCCGAACTCAACTCTCAAATCCCTGGCCAAATCTGGCAAACTAGAGGACGCCTTTCGCCTGATCGAATCCTGGCCCTCCAAATTCCCCGCCGCCCAGGAACCCGACGCCGGCTCCTATTCCCTCCTCCTCCGCGCCTGCATCTCAAGAAAGTCCTTAGAGCATGGCCAAAGACTCTATCTTCAGCTTCTCCTCTCCAGAGACCGTAGCAAAAACAACCTCCTCAAAAACCCCACCTTGAAAACCAAGCTCATCACTCTCCACTCCTTTTGCGGCCGCCTCATTGAGGCCTGCAGTGTATTCCTCGACGGCCTTGAAGACGGCGAAGAAGTGCCTGAATCGGTCTGGCTGGCGATGGCTATTGGGTACTCGAGAAACGGCCTACCAGAGCAAGCTTTGCTTCTCTACTCTGAGATGTGTCCCAGTGCGTCCAGCCCAGTAATTTCGCGTTTTCCATGGCCTTGTAGGCGTGTTTTGACGTGTTTGATTTGAGGACCGGTAGAGCTGTTCATGGCCAGATTGTAGAGTCTAGTGAAGAACCGGATCAGGTGGTGAACAACGGCCTCTTGCTGCAGTATGCGGAGCATGGGTGTCCCAGCGATGCATTGAAGACGTTTGAAACAATGCCAAAGAGAAATGTGGTGTCTTGGAACTTGTTGATTGCAAGCTTCGCTGATCGAGATCAGCTGTTTGATGCCCTGGACGATTTTAGGAAGATGCAAGGAGAAGGGATGGGGTTCAGTTGGGTTACCCTTACTACGATCTTATCTGTGTGCACTCGAGTAACAGGGCTTTGCAGTGGAAAAGAGATACATGCCCAGGTTCTAAATTCTGCCACTAGACCAGATACTCCCGCGCTAAACTCACTTCTGGACATGTATGCAAAATGCGGAGAGGTTGATTACTGCAGGAGACTGTTCGATGAAATGCAAGGTAAGGGCTTGACATCTTGGAATATTATGCTTATAGGGTATGCAGTGAATGGTTTTGTAGAAGCAGCAATGAATTTGTTTGACGAGATGGTTGGGTCTGATGTCAAGCCAGATGGGGTAATGTTCATCACATTGTTATCTGGTTGTAGCCATGCCGGGCTTATCGACGAGGGAAAGAGGATTTTGAATGAGATGAAGTCAGAATATGGGGTGTCACCAACAATTGAGCATTATGCTTGTATGGTGGATATCTTGGGCAGAGCTGGTTACATAAAGGAGGCATTAGAGGTAGTTGGAACCATGCCGGTGAAACCAAGCGGCAGCATATGGGGATCGTTGCTCAACTCGTGCTGCCTCCATGGCAACGTTTCTCTTGGGGAGCTTGTTGCGCACCAGTCATTTGAGCTCGAACCAAACAATCCCAGGAATTACGTTATGCTCTCAAACATTTTCGCAAATGCAGGGCTATGGGAGGGCTTGAAGGTCAGAGAGATGATGGAGGAAAGGGGGATTAAGAAAGAGGCAGGATGTAGCTGGATACAGATAAGAAATAGAATGCACACATTTGTGGCTGCGGGAGGCTTTGAGTTCCACAATTCAGCCGAGTTTGAGAAGGTTTGGAATACACTTACGCAAGCTTTGGAAGACAATGGGTACACACCCAACAGAAGTGTTGTGCTTCACGATGTGAATAAAGAAATGAAAGCATCATGGTTGTGTGGGCCTAGCGAGCAGCTCGCAACTACTTTTGCGCTTATTGACACTTTTGATGGAGCTCTGATTAGGGTAACGAAGAATCTCCATATTTGCGTAGATTGCCACTCTTTGATGAAACTTGTTTGCAAGATAACAGAGAGAGTGATTATCTTGAGAGATACAAATCGGTTCCACCATTTTAAAGATGGAGCTTGCTCTTGTAAGGACTACTGGTGATAACGGTATTGTAACAAAGGCGCAATTATTTGCAATTCATTGCATTGATTTATTCCTATTGTCATGACCGGTTATTAATATAAACTGAACGTTCCCGGAGAAGGCCAAACACACATTTTTAAATACAACTTTACAGCTTTTCTTTCGTGAAATCCATATCTTCTTCTTCTTCTTCTTCCTTTTTTTTTTTTTTGTGCTTGAAAATCAAGCACTTATCTACTCATTTGTAGAGAATACAGTAAACACATCAATTCAAATAAATGTAGGCAAGTAATTATAGACAGATATTTTGGTACTTAATTATATTGAACTATTTAACTTTGGCATTTCTTCAGTTTATTTTTACATAGAATCAACGAGGATTTGCAAATAATAATGTGTAAGAAGAATTAAAAGCATAAAAGAACACATGGTGCATAAGAAAGCTAAACGTTCGAACAGGAGACAACGTATCAAAATTGTCTTAGAACTTAGAAACTTGGTGAACTAAGCCTAAGAAAAGATTTTCAATGCCGAGCACGGCGGCGGAGATTGTATTTCCTTGTAGATGTAGTTGTGATTGAATTCTCCCCAACTTCTTCTTTCAGAGCTATATAGTCAGGATCTTCAGCTTTGTTCACAGCTTCCGGTAAGTCGGTATCAATCCAAGAAGACCAATCTACATGAGTATCCAATTCCCATGATAATCCCCGTCTTTGCATGTAATTGACCTTCTCAACCAATGTTTGTAACATATGATAATTCAACACTTCATAATCCCTGTACAAAGAAAAGAGAAAGAATCAATTAAATCGCGGAAACCAGATAACTTTTGAATCCAGTTTCCATTTTATGACTACTTTTCTTACCTGTAGGTGCAAATAGCATATACGATCTGAGCTAAAGCCAGTACTGCAAAGGATGACCTGACAAAGTTTATCGCCCATGTTTGTTGTTCAATATCAAATGTTGCAAACCGAAGTAATGTGATTTCTAGCGAAAGCGTGGCGCATAGCCCTGTAAACAGAAAGTGAAAATCAGTTTCTAAAACAGGAATTTCAAATCAATAACCTTGGTTCATTTCCAACTAACAACAAAATGGTAAGAATCTTACCGATATAAAGCCAGGGTCTGACAGTGTATGTTTGTTTAGTACTAGTGAACATGTAAATGGTGAAAATCAACATGCAGTAGATGAAGAAAGTTTTGATCAATCGGGACTCGAGCAGCATAGTTGTGTGCAGAGTGAATAGCTTGTCTAGTGCAAGAAACATGCTGGCTTGCTTCGATTCGAACGATTCCTGAAACCACAAATTTTGATTCGAAATGAAAGCTGTTAAAAGATTCAATCCAAAAAATTTGGCTTAACCAAAAACAAGATTATATGACCAACTATACAAGACAAGTAATAAACCTGAGCTGCCAAAATTGATTTTGAATTATCCATCAAGTGATCATGAACTTCTTGAAGCTGCTTTTGCCTCTGAAGAAGCTCTTCTTGTTGCCTATGGCCATATTCAGCTAACTTTTGCAGAGTACTCCTATAAATTAATGAAAGAAAAAAATAACAAATTATAAAAGACACTTCTAACTTAATACATTCAATTCCAGCTCCAAAACCAATTCTTACCTGCTCTCCTCTAGGGCTTCAGATTGAAATCTAGTCAAAAACTGCAGATCTTTGAGTGCTGTTGTTTGCCCATCTAAAAGCTCCTTTTGTTTATTCAAAGAAACGCCGGCCATATTCTCAATGTCATCAGCTTTGCTTTGAAGATGTTCCATCTTCAATGTCATTGCATTTCCCACTCTACTTATCTCCTCACCGATTTCAACTGCCTCGCTTTTCAAGTTGCCGATCTCTTGTCCCAAATGATTGTAAGAATCCTGAAGCATTGCCATTCCTTCTTTTAAATTTTTCTTCATTTCCACTTGCCCAACTTGAAGCTCCTCTTGTGAAGATGCTATCTTCATAGACTGGTCATGGACTGCCTCCGAATGCTTCAACACAAGATCGATATGATCTCCTACATTCTTTGCTGCTTGAGCAACTTGTTGTGTTCGTATATCAATGGAATTCAAAGAATCATGTATCTGATTGGAGCCCTGCAAAAGATGATCCGTTCTCTCCACAATGGTTTCCAATTTTTCTTCCGCGTACTTGGCGGAAATCTTCAGCTCATTCACCAGTCTCTCAGTTTCCTGTTTGAAAGCATGAACCCTGCAAATGGATAGAAAACAAAAACTTTTGTAAGTTTCTCCTAAAAATTAAAAAAACATAAAAAAATCAATGACTAAAGTTTTCTTCCTTTTTGACTAATAAAACAAAGTAAAATGAAGAGCAGAGATTTCTTTTCTCCTTTTTTTTGAATGATGTTGCTTTTGAGAATCTCTGCTATTCTTTTATCTTAGCACACTGCACAGTTTTAAACCATCATATCATGTCAAAATAATATAAAATATATATATATATATATATATATTTATATATATAAATTTGACGAAACTTAATGAAGTTATGATGGTCTACAACTGTGCTCAGAATTTTAAACGACAAATGAAGATGAACCCATTCCAAAAGAAGGAAAATCTCTAGCAATACTCAACTGTAACTGGTGACAGATTGCATTGGTTTCGAGGTAGAATTCGAGGTAAACCTTATGCTCATAGTCATTCAAACTTTTCAGGCACTTAGCCATAGAGGATTTCGAATCACAAAAAGGAAAAGAAGGCCTGCCAGAGTCCTTTTGAAAGCAATCGCTGAGATGCCAAGCGAATCTTGACCGTTTCTCGTCGACAGCCAAGCTCGCCGAACACCCGGCAAAGAGATGCTGATAAGCATTTTGCCAGCAAGAACTCAGGCTGACCAAATTCCTCTTGGCGTTCTCTACCAGCCTGTTGGCCTTCTGGTCATTGAATGCTTCTATGGAGAATTCGGAGACTGTAGAAGGAGAGTATTGACCATTATTATAATTCTCTTTGTAAGAAAAAGAAGAAAACCAACTCCATGATTGGCAATTTGAAGAACCCAACAGAAGAATTAACAGAAACAGAAGAAAACGGTGGTTTTTTTGGTGATCCTCCATGGGAGAGTTTTCTTCTTAACTCAATTAATCTCTTTCTTGATCAGTAATTTAATTAATAAACCTGCAATAATTATTCCAAAACAAAGCAATATATAACATTAATATCATTATCAAATGCTAAAAAGAAGGGAATATGGTTTACTAGGCTTGTATGTATGGGCGTATAGAATGAAAGAAAGAAACAGGAAACATTTCTTGGTGTTCAAGAAACGGAAATGCGTTTTAGAAAAAAATTAAAAAAAATAGTAATAACGACTCTTATCCAAAAAAGACATTATTTATAATAAATTCATCGTATTTCGACAATTAAGTAATTTGTTTTATTCGTCCTTTCATTTTCCATGGAATTTGAAACGGTGAAATTGAAAACTTATACAGAGTTTCAAATTCCATACACGATATACGTATAATATATATATATATATATATAGATATATATATTGAGAATACGTGTAATATATATTTGCTTTATTAAAAAAAGCATATATAAAGCAAATACACATTATTAAATAATATTAATTAAATATGCGTGTCACAACGCACAGGCAGATCAAAAAAAAAAAAAAAAGCAGGAAATCTTCCTTGTCGTGACGTTCCAAGGCATTTGGTGAACCCTAAAATAAAATAAAATAAAAGTACACAAACAAAAAATTGGATGAGTTAATTAGAAAACGACACCGTGGAAACGTAACAATAGCCAAACAACCAACCTCTAATTGGTTTTATTTGGCCAAAAAAGAAAAAACAAAACAAAACAAAACAAAACCTCTATGTGGTTTTCACTCTGGTAATTTCAGGCTACTTATTATATATATATATATATATATGTATATATATATATATATATATATGAATATGAACAATGCCTATACTCCCATAAACATCTTTCTCCAAAACAATTGTACTCTTGCTATAAAATTGATTTTCTCAATAAAATAAAACAAAGTTTCTAGGAATTGTAACTTTAAGAAGCGGAAAAAGCCATGCAAACGTAACTAAATCCTAGAGTTATGTGTGTATGTGAGTGCGCGTGTGTGTGTCTGTGTGTGTGTGTATATATATAGAGAGAGAGAGAGAGAGAAACCTGGGAAATGGGAATGAGATTGTTGGTTGGGGTGAGTCTTCTTGACTATGTTTTTGAGTTTTGATGATTGAAAAAAAAAAAGGGAAAGCGCAAACTGTGTACAACTAGTAGGGGACATATATGTACATCATTTAACGTCTCCAAAGCCGAACGTTTTTTCCTTGTGTTTCGTCACCTCGTTTCGTTCCGTTTCCTTTTTTTTAACCTTTTTTTCCTTCGTTCTCAGGTCCAATTCTTCTTTTTAAAAAAAAAAAAAATTACTTTTGAAGCAAGTAAATTTCTTTTTTTTAACACTGTGCAACTTCCTTGAAAGATGATGAATGTTTCTTAATATGTACATGTATACATATACGTATTTTCTTTTTTGCTCTGTTTTCCTTGTTTGTCATGGATTTTGGATGATTTATTGGTGGATTTTGGATGTTATGATTTTGAGGAATTAATTAAATTGGATGCATTTACAATCTCAACTGTAAATTTGATATTTGGGTTTCTTTCTGGATGAGTAATTATTCGATAATTTATGGAACTAATCTGGACCAGGAATGAATCATATGTAAGATTAAGCATAATACTTTTATTGCAGATTACCACTTTCTTTTTCTTGTCTTCGATAATAATCACTTGTAATTGTCGGTTACTTATAGCACTTTAAATTCTATTGAAATTCCATGGTTTTTGCTTATTCATATATGGAAGCTTTTTCTTCCTTTTTTTTTTTTTAATTTTTGAGAATCATATATGGAAGCTTTTGTTCCTTGTACTGTCTATTACGTTTTGGTTCTTAATTATCATTCTTTGATAAATGTTTTCAACCATCCTCCCATTTGAAATTAATCCATCAATATCTATCAGATTTTGTATTAAAATGGCCAAAAGAGGACTAGTTCAGGTGTGTAATTTGTTATATTTTAAAATTTACGGGGTCAAAGTAAGACATGTTGTGTAGTTTAAGAATCAAAGTAAAATGATTGGTTCAAAATCTATCAAATATTTAAGGAATTTATTAATTGAAGGGCCAATATGGGACAAGTTGCATAATTCAGTGTATGATTTGTTATATTTTAAAGTTCAAAAACGAAAATAGGACAAGTTATATAGTTTAAATACCAAAAGTGAAATTAATTACCCTTACTTTAAACATAATAGTAAATGTACTCATCAAATGTATCATCAATGAGTTTGAAATTAATCATATAATGTAAAACTGAAGAATTAAGAATAACTCATTTCTCTAAAGAACGATAAGCTCATTATCTTGTTCCAATTTCTTTTGAACATATATATATATATGTGTGTGTGTGTGTGTGTGTCTAAAGAAAACTTTTAAAGCATAGAAGTGATTATGTAACTCTCACATGCATGGAAACACCTACATAATACTTTTCCCAGCTAGCATTTATAAAATTAAAAATGAGAATACTTATGTTGATTTTTTTTTTTTTTTTTGAGAATATACATATGTTGATGTTAGTATTCTTTTAATGTGTGACAAATACCAATTCCTCCTCTCTTTTTTTTTTTTTTTGTTTTCTTTCTTTCATCTTTTTTGCTTTTTTTATTCTTTTATTACCTTTTTTTTCTCTTTATAACTTATATATACCATTCCCTCTATATTTTTTCCCTTATTATAATAAAACGTATGACTATATGTTGATTATGGATCATTGCATTGAAAGAATATATATATATATATATATATATATATATGTAAAATAATCGGATACACATTCTAATGTCAACTAGCACGTACGTAAAGATGCGTTTTGGGCTGGAAAAGGAAAGGAAGGAAACGGTGCGTTTCTCTCCCCATTCGTTAATATTCTTAGCATTTCCTTTTGCAGATAGAGATAATTACAGTTGCTTTCTGCGTCGTTTTCGTTTCATCTCTTCAGGCAATGACACATAGAGTTTTGGCTTGCCTCCTCTTCAATGTTGTAGGCCCCAACCTTCTAAGTTCTACCAATTTGTTCCAAGTAAATGACTTTCCAAAATCTGATCAACAATAAATTAATAACAGGTTTTTGGCTCTATTAATTTATAATTAATATTATTATTATTTTCAGAAAGGATCTATTTGTTCTTGAACCTGTATAGTTTGATACTACTTTCTTGGCCGATTAGTCCTTGGACTTTATATTTTTTGATATTTTTGTCCCTAATGCTAAAATTAGTAAGAAAATTTAAAATTGTAGTCCTCCCGTTAGTACACAATACATAAAACTCTTTTTTAAAGTATCTTAATGTGTAAAATGTGTCTAATTTTCAAGGGCATCAAAAGGCAACATTTTACGCCATTAGTAACTTTTTGTATATAAAATTTAAGACGTGATGTGATGGATATGTATTTATATTGATTAATTTTTGAAAATCAATGGTAAATTTATTATAGGTTAACTCGCAAAAATATAAAGTTTAGCAAAAGAAAAAATGTTTTGGTTTTCTAATCTATTTGTTTCGCAAGCTTGAATTATAGTTTACATCATTTTGTTATAATATTTTTTTACAAAAATTTAAATTTTTGTTTAAATTTTTTGTTATCAAACATATGAACCACATAGGTCAAATTTTGGAATATTTGAACTCCCAGTCAACGTTGAACTGTAAATTCTAGCTCAATACATTTGTCAAGGCAACATAATCACTCTCCTCAGATCCACAAAATAACAAACTTGTTCATAAGCAAATAGGAGTGGAGTGATGGGACATTCTCCAGCAACTTTGAGGTGAAATTTGTCAATTAGACAAGGCTCATCCTTGATATTCAAGGATAAGGATGTTCTTCTTATGCATAATAGTAGAAATTTAAGAAAAGTTTGTTCCATATCCATAACAATAGTAACAGGAAAAAAAAAAGGGAAAAAAAGAAACTCAAAGTTTAGCACTGATGGTGTACTTTCTTTTTTATTTTTTTAGGGGATATTGCTTTCAATTCAAGAGACAAATGTCATTCTTTATATGTATAAATAATTATTTATCTCAAATATTTTAAAATATTCTATTACTATTTTAAGTTTTTTTTTTAAGTTAATTACTTCAATCTCTCCATCAGAAATAGCTAAGCTAGCGAAAAAGTAGGCTATGGAATTCCATCTTGGAGACACGCAACAAACTTTTTCACTATGAGCTTGAGAAATAACATCCTGTATCCGCCCCCATAAAACGTGATATAGGAGACATTAAATTTAAGATCATTTATGCCAACAGTCTTTTTTTTATGACCACGATACTGTCCAGCCAAGCTCCTTTGCAATGGTCTATCATAACCTTACGGAAAATAAGTTTAGGCTCGAAAGTTTAAACCGTTCATAATGTAAAACTCTTACATGCTATAATGTAAAGAAAAATATATTACAATATAAAGCTCTTATATATTATAGTGTTTTAACTTATTTTTTGAGTTTAAACTTATTTTTCAAACACTAAAATTTTCCAAAATGTAATATGCTGCCACTTGGCTCTTAAGAGACTAGCATGTTACTGGCAGTGGCAACCTCTTCAAAAATTGTATCAGCCAAAAAAAAAAATTTTTCCAAAGGGGGCAAAGAGACTATGGTCAATTTGATTAGGATGGCAAATTTGCAAATTCACTTTTCAGGTGAAAAGTTATGTTTATGGGTGAGAATGATTGCATAGCCAACGTTTAAGAGCAAGTAAAAAGAAGAGATGAGCAACAATATCAGACTGGTGAGCACTGCAAATTAAAAACATGATATTTCACAAAAAGCACAGAGCTCCAAAATGATCCTTAAAAATCCACTTATACACCAACAAACAAAGCAAAAAGAAAAAAAAAAAAGAAAAAAAAAAAGCCAAAGTGAAGATCACAGAAAGCATAGAACAACAAAAAGTGTTAAGGATGGCAGCCTGCAGCCACGGCTGATGCTCATCTTACCATACAGAAAGAGAACAACTCAGCAGAAACGTCATAACCAGAACCGAAAGCAAGCAAACCTTTCAGAGTTTCAGTGTGAGATCTGGTGCAGAGTTGTCCATGTCTGCTGTTGGTGTCACCTCTACAAAATTTAAGTTCGAACTTCCTCCATTCAATGCAAAACTAGGATGAGCGTTACTTGTCTCGGCCACAACTTGACGGAAGCTGCCAGGCCACAACAGCTCGGCCTCATCATCCTGCAGGAAAATTGGCACACCAAAATAACCTTGTTCAAATTTTGCACTGCTTCTCATCTCAGGAGATCTCACCGGTGGCACCAAACCATGGTGCATGGAAGAGTGTGCTTTTATCCCTAGAGACCGGAAGGAGGACCCGTGCAGAGGCAGAGAAGCCAGGCCTGTGTACTTCTCTGAGAAAATACTCATTCGCATAGCGCGCTTTGCCAGTGTGCGTTCTCTCTTATGCGCATTCTGGTGACCGCCAAGAGCCTGCGAGCTGTAAAATTTCCGCTGACAGTAATTGCAAGAAAACACTCTCGTTATGGCTGCTGCTGCTGCAGTATTGAGAGATGAAGGTTCGTTGCTGCTCTCGCTCGTGCTTGATAACGAGAGTCCTATCGATTCCCTTGCACCTAAATCATCATTATTAAAGCTAAGAGTCAAATCGAGAGTAATCAGTTTAAACCCTGCTTGGGCCGACATTGTGGAGTTTGTGAGATTAGAAGAATTAGTGAGACCCTCATTGGAGGACCCCGCAGACGTTTCTTGGACAGATACGTTGGAAGCAACTTGGCTGCTAGCATCAGAATCATTTGCTGAGGAGGCCTCCACTTCAAGGTCAATAGTCCCTTTCATGATGAAGTTGTTGACTTGGTAGTTAAGGAAATAGTTCACAGTTGAGAGAATAAAGAATCAGGTAAAGACATTTTGATGTGAAATCAATGGGGTTTATCCTGTGTTTTCATAGCATAAAGAATGATTAGTTTTTCATGTACTTACTCTTAAACACCTGAAGCGAAAATGACAGATAAAACAGAAGAATAAAGAACAGAATTCAGTGAAATTCAATAATAATATGAAGAACAAAGTGTCCAGCATTGCTCTGTAATATTATGTGTTTTTCATATCATATTGTCCTAAGTGTCAACTTCAACTGATGTTACATTGTGGCACCAATTGCTTGCTCAGGTGGTCGGGCCCGTTGTAATATTCTCAAACCACACATGCATGGAAGCACGTCAAGCACATTGTTCAACTGGTTAAATCCACTATGTGAATCTCCGGACACATGAAACGACGGTCTAACATGGTTGCAAGATTAGCCTAGCCATAAATTTAAACCACCCCCAAATTCGAAAAAAGAAAAGAAAAGACACTCTAGCATGGTGTCGATCCTATGAGTTCTCTCAGGTTAATAGGCCCCAAAATTCTCCAAACCTAGCATGACACCCATGTTGGGGGCAAATAAGGCCTTTGAAAAGACCAAAAATCCATACAAAATTCTAGACTCAGGTTGTTCACCAAACAGATCATATTACATAACTCTTGTACTCAGACATAAGGCTTCATATGCTATGAGTTACCCTTGCCTTCTTGCAGAGGAGTGGATTAGTTTCTCAGAAGAGTGACAAAAGTTGAAAAAACGACTCGGCTGTAGAAAATGACCTCATCAACTTTCAAGTCAAATTTGGAACTTTTTTAATTCTGTTCTTCCAAGATTACTAGAGAGAGAATTTGTTATAATTGGCTTCTTTCAATAGTTAAATCTTTCCATGATGAGATATTGGAAACATTGAGATCTAACACGAGTTCAACTATATTACCTACCATGTGATTTTGTCCTTGTCTACTTACGCACAAACACACACACACACATATATATGTATTGAATATGTGTGGTTGTATGTGAGAGAATTAGACTTTAAGATTCTTGTCAAATAGCAACAAAAGGCTGAAAAAACCTATTGTGATTTCGTACAAAAACAAGAGAGAAGACACGAAGAAATACAACTGCAAGCAAAAATAATTGTTAAAAAAATACACCTGAAACTTTAATAATTCATAGGATACAGACATAAAAGTATAAAATTTTGTCTAGAGTTAAAAAAAAAAAAATAGTTAAGATGCCTGAGAAGGACAAGGCATACACACAGAACAAGAATTTTTTAAAAGAGAATAATAATAATACCGACGCATCTCAAATTTTGAGGTAAGGAGATCTCAAAGACAAACACATGCCAATACCAGGGTTCAAGAATGCTAGTTCAACAAATTTTTAATCATATAAGCAAAACTCAAGGAACTTGGATCAGCTCCAAGGAAAAAATAAATGAATAAATAAATTTGAAGACAATCTAGGCAAGTGATGAGAAAGATGTTTCCTAGGAAAAGACTTGTATCATTAACGCCAACATCATGAAAGGAAAACAAAATTTTGAATTTTACATAATTTAGGCAGAAGCATGCTAGTATCCTACCCAACCTCCAAAAAAAAAAAAAAGGTCTTGTATGAAAAAAAAAAAAAAAAAAAAAGAAAATTATGGAATTTAAAGGGTATAAGATCAGTTTCTGAAGGGACAAAAGAACCAACTAATGAACCAAAAGTGACTGAGAACTGGGATACAGATAATTGAAATTGACATGACTAAAGACTTCATCTTATCCATGTCTTGCCACATCTTGGAGAAATTTAGTCCTTTTTCTTGATGATATTAGAAGAAACCTCAACTTTTCAGAGCAACAAAAATAAAATAACATGGGCATTCATCTAGTTAAGAGATTTAAACAAAATCCCAAAAACCCACAACCATTTAGATGCACAAAAAGGCCATGGAAATCAAAGCAAGAGAAAATCAGCATTGAGACAGCTTATAAGAAGCAGAGGATCCTCTGTCTTGTGTGCAATCAGAAACACACAGAGAGAGAAAGAGAGAAACAATAATAAAGGAAGACAAAAACTGAAAGGATATATATAGATATGTATATTTATATATGTGGTGGTACCATATATGGTGATCACGATTAGCTCCATTCACAGTGCTTCAAATTCTCAGACATCATACCCTTCAGAGTTTGCTTTGCCTTTCTTAGTATGGGGTTGGTTGATCATCCAAAGACAAAAACAGGCATGTGGGTATGTTTGCCTTGCTTTTGGAACAGAAAAACAAAACAACAAGAGGGTGTGTGTGGGAAGGGCATGAGAGAGCAAAAGCATTAATAGAAACAAAAGAAATAGACGCGAGAGAGAGATAGAGAGAGAGGGAGAGATGGTGGGTATTGATGTTTAATTATGGGAAAGCAAAGGTAAGAGGAGAGAGTGGAAGTGTGTGTGGGGGGGACAATGGTGGGGACGTCAGAGAAGTCAGAGAAAAGGTGGTGTTGGGATAAATTTAAGAAAAAAAGAGAAAAAAAAAAAAAGAAATGAAAATGATGATACGACATAATAGCTTATATCTCAACTCAAAGTCTCTCAAGCTTAGGTACTCGTACAACTACTTTGTTGATTTTTGGGCATCTTCCCAAAAAGAAAACAACAGCAGCTTACATAGATACAAACTACAATTGGAGACACTACATTATGAGAGAGAGAGAGGATGCTAAGCCAAGCAAAACAGTACTAGTTATCAGTTCAACTCCAAAGACTCTCTCTCTCTCTCTCTCTCTCTCTTACTTTTAAAGTGTGTCAGATAACTCCACAGTGAATGGGGTCAGCTGCTTTCATTCATTTGTTCATTCATCAAATTCACCTTCACCACCCTTCTTGTGCACTTGCAATACCCCATGAACATAATAGCTTAGCATGGGAAATGTCATGCGTCACTAAAATAATTGTTGGGATTTTTTTTTCCTTTTGCAGGAAACTATCATTTTTCGCTATTGATGGAACTGTTGTTTTTTATCGCTATATTAACTTTTCAGCAATATGTTTTTTTCTTTTTTTTTTTTTTTGGATTAACTAACGGGTCCCATGATTAGTTTTAGCGTAGGCGCATGGCGGCGAGGAATTTGCACTCAAAAAGGACTCGAACCTTAGACTTGGAAGGGAGCACACGATCAAGACCACGTCTATACCACTTGAGCTAACTCCAGAGGTTGATAACATGTTATATCTTTGCATGTTACATGTATGGTGTTAGATTTTAATTTTTACATGTTATTTGTGTAAGATGATCAAGCTCAATGATCATAGAAAAAGCCTAAATTTTTGAGTAATTATACATTCAAACACCCATTCTAAGAGGCAATGATGCTTGCACAATATCATGTTAAACTTAAATGCAATTATCATTTTAAATTAAAACTAGAGTTAGAGATGACTTTTACTAGATAGTTAATATACAAAAGAAAAAAGAAAAAAGGTTAAGTATCACTACTGATGATTGTCACTGGTTGATTTTAACTAAATAAGACTGCAATTTGGAATTAATATTTGATAATCTTGCAGCATTAGATAAAAGTTAGTAGTGACTCAAAGCATTGCATCTTTAACAACATTTTTCTTTTAAACTCATTCATTCATCATGGCATATGCACACAACGGCATGACAACATGAATTATCTAATACTTCTAACAACCCCACCCACTAAAAATCGAAATACCCATATCCTTTCTGGAGCTTATTCTTATGATTTCTTTTTTTTTTTTTAATAAAAAAAGTTAATTATGTACTATATACCCGCTAATTTATTCTTCATTATTGTCAAATGTCGGCATTCTTTTCTGGTTATTCACTTTTATTATCTATAAAAAGAGATGTATTTGAACAATTATTAACATCAGTAGATTGAGATCTGTTGTGTTAGAAAATTGAAGGTGTGGCTGAACCATTATTATTTGCTTATAATCCTGCAATATTGGTGTCCTAAATCTATGTAGTTTGTTTATAGAAAATGAATAACTTGTTTGGTAAATGAGTTTAAACTCAAAAAAAGAGAGTTCAAACATTATAACATGTGAAATATGTAACATATTTTTACTTTATATTATAGTTATAGGATGTTTAGCATTGTCAATTTCAACCAAAACTTTTAATTGTTATAGTGTAAAGCTTTTATATGTTACAGTATAAAAAAAAAAAAGATGCAATATAAAGCTTTCATATATATGCTATAATATTTTTTATCAAAATTGGTTCAAACTAATAGTTTGTTTGAACGAATGCTTCCAAACACAAAAGTAGACTGTTCAAACCATAACTCTTTTGTCAATAACAAGGAAATACTGGTTGTTTGATGCGATAGATGAAGCAGCTAAACAAACGCAATCTTAAAGGATGAAAGGAAACAAAATTGTGTCGTCAAAATGCTTATAAGATTTATCTTCTCCACGTTTATTTCCACTTTTTTAATGTATATAAAACATGGGTCTTCATTTACTTCAGCTGCACCGCTATAATTGTAACCATTCACATTGAATTTGACACCCACAATTTTTTTTCTTTGTTTATTTTTCATTACGTAAAAAAAAAAAAAAAAAAAAACACTCTTCCATATACGTACTGCAAATAACTTTGAAGATATTCCAATTTAATTTAGCTAGTAAAATTATCCATATATTCAAAAATTTGAGATGAAATTCCTCCTCTTCAAGCCATTCGCAAGAATTAAACACGTTATGTTTAATTAATTATTCTATCGGTATAGAGAATTTAAATTGTGTTGAAAGGTTCATGGTCGCAAATTCAAATTCAAATATATATAAAGTAAAAAAAAAAAATCAGAAGGCATTGACAATTTATGTGTCTCAAAATGTTGTTGATATTAAAATTTTAACCACGCTAGGTGTAAATCTAAAATTCTGATGTAAATCCAAATTTTTTTAAACATTCCTCAAAATTTCTAAAAAAATATAGTATCTGTAAATGTAGTTCAAACCAAGTCTTTAAACTAAAATAAATTTAAAATTCAAATTTTATAAAAAAAATATTATAATAAAATTAGTTTATAATGCAATTATATGATTTAAACTAAATTTACAAACATCCTATACACATACATGTATTATGAGGGTGGTGGCGAAGAAAGCGGCAATCACTGTTAAAGAAGAGTACTTGGAAGCCCACCATTAACAGTAGAGTTAGCAACAACTCTTTTGCTCATGTTTTTTCTTCTTTTCTTTTCTTACATGCATTTCCACTGTGGGCAACATGAAAAAGGAGAAGTCAAATTAAAAATGACAAAAAATCCTACAAAAATCAAAGACGAAATGGATAGTTAGAAATATGATAGTGACATATATGTACTACTTTAAGGAGCACGGCACTCAGTCTTCCTTTTAGTTCAATGCCACTAATGGGGTTATATCTCTACTGGTTGTGAAATATGAAAGGTTAGAGGGCTCCAAGAAGGCAATAACCGAAAAGACAGAAAGGAACGTGAAAGATACTTATAAGTAGGTTTAGTAGGTTTTTTTTTTTTTTTGGAAAAAAATAAAAGGTGCATTATTTCAAACTATTAAATTTGATCAATATCTTATTTTTTGATACGTTTAGTTTAACGGTTGAAAATTAAATACTTAACAATATAATCTGGAGAAAAAAAAAAGAGAGAGAACTAATAATGTTCTAGAGTTACACTAGTAGCTTTTGATGGGCACTAAAATTTAGTAGCTTTTAGCCCTCTACCTTTAACAAGGACCTTGCAATAGATCATGATGATAAGTCTCATGTTTTCTTTCTTAGTCCTTTCTTTTTACGGAAGGATCTTCCATGCTATGTCTGTTTTGGGGGTGTCCTAACTTATGCACCATAAATGGTTAAGGTAACAATCGGTTGGCTTCCTTATTTTGGGCGATTATTCACATATAGTCTAATATATATAAGAAATCTAGGATTCCACTTAACCCCCATAGGGGCTTTGGCATCAATGTCTCATATTTTTTATCATAAATATTTTATGTCTTGATAATATTATGTCACATCAATTAAAATATTTTAAATAATGTGGCTCTTAATTGATATGATATAGTATTAGTTAAAGTGACATGATATATTATTAAAAAAAATTAAAGGGTTTAAAAATAGGTTCATCTATGTCTAGCTATTAGACTGTTTAGAAGAATTGTTGAAACTAATAGTTTTGATCTGAAAACTGTAATATATGAGAGTTTTATATTGTAGAAATTTTTTATTTTTTATTGTAGTATATAAATGCTTTACCTTGTTCACAACTATAACCGATAGTTTTAACCGTTCTTCTAAACAATCCATATATAATATATGGCTGTGACCAAGAAAACCATCTTGGTAGAATCCAACTAGTTTGTGATACATGGTTCAATCATGTTGACTATTCCTGGTCTTATTTAAACCATCCTTTAGCAAACCTTTAATTCTTTCATGATTTAATTTGAACTTTTAGGATTCTAAACATCTTTGTGTCCTTTATTCATTGATATATTTGATGGCGTGCATATTTGAACGCCCAACTAACATCAAAAATTAAAAGAAAGAACTTCTAGCTAGTACTATAGCTACCAACTGTTTTCTATTATCCTAAACTTTCAAGTTCAGCTCCTTTGATTAAGGAAACAGATTAATTTTAACGTTTAGATTAATTTTAACGTTTAGCAAGAAAGTTGTTCTTAACTAATGCTTGATTAATGTACATATGTTTTGAACAAACCACAAATCCTTTGGCATGTGATAATGGGGATTATAAAAAGCAGTGTTTTTCAAGATGTAAATAATGGAATGGCTTGTGAAGAGAATGTGTTTTTGGGAGCAGCCTTGGAGCCCACAAAGAAATAAATAAATAAATAAAATATATAAAAATTCACAAAGGAAAATTAAAGAAGTAGAAGAGGACAGAAAAACAATAGTATTATTTTAATAAGGGTCTTAGTTATCTTCTTGTGCTGATTAAGCCTAGTAATATACCTACAACTTAGGTTATCAGAAGGCTAAGCACATGTTTAAAGAAGATTCCTTTTTGTTTGTAAATTTTTAGCTAGGGAAAAAAAGAAAAGAATAAAAAGTGTTGGGTGGTGATGGAAACAGTTAGTTGCAGAATATCAAGCCAATACAGTTTCGACGTTTCAACAAAGCTCACGTGAGCTGGAGTTTTAGCTTTTGTCAGATGGAATTTTTGTACAGATTAAAAGTGAATACAATGAAAGAGACTGTGCAATGAAAGTAGACTTGAATTTATAGGGTTGCTCTTCTCAAGGAATAAACAAAGAGTGCAAAGAGCAGTTGATTTTGTCGCCCATTATTATGTACAAATTAACGCAGTAAAGTAAAAGAAATATAGAACGAAAACCGCATTGTAATTGGAAAAAAAAAAAAGAAAAAAAAGAAACAGATTGAGCTAGAATAGGCTTAATTCTGCAATAAAAGAGCTCTGATTCTAAAAATATTTTCCCATCAATAGTGAAGATATGTCTCCGGCTTGTGTTTCAAATGACGGGCAAGGCGTTCAAACTACCTACACCTGCATGATCCTATCGTTTAGCAGCTTTTTCTAAGGACATGAATGTAAATAGAAAATATCGCCTGAGAATTCATCTTTGTGTCTAAATTTCAAATATTCGGCAAATCATCTTTTTCGAATATTTGAATTCTCAACTCATAGATACAATAATTATTCAAGATATTTTAGAATTTGGGGTGGTTCTCAATTTGTATATATATACTTCCATAGTGGAGTTTTTTTAACCACTGTTTCATGTTTTTCTCCAACTCGAAAGCTCTTCACTTCTAAATTCTTATATAAGTTAACTGTTCTAAAAAAAAAACCTAATATAAGTTCAGCTCATGTTACTAAAATGAGAATTGATGATAAAATTATTTCATAATTTTATCAGGGTATGGCAAAAAAAACTCTTTTAGAGTGTGAAATATTTATTAAATTCTGTTAGTTTTGCATACTTTTTATTATATGATTTTAATATGATCTAATATTAAAAAAACACACAATATCAGGAGAGATCTATGCCCAAAGCCATAGTTACTAGAATATTTTTTTACCTTAGCATGTTTAAGGATAACTAATAGCTAGTGGTATGGTTCCAATCATGATCAGTTAGAATAAAGTGTCCTTATCACTTTGATGACCTTTTTTGGTGTCTTCTAATTTAGATTTCAAAATTTGGTCTAAACTACGAGAAATTCTATCATGCCACAGCTTTACTTACTACTTCTCCTCCAATTCTTAGAAGTAAAAAAATAATAATAATAAAACTTCAATTAAAAAGAAACGCTAACTCTTTTTATATCCACTTGGTGTAACTTTTTAAAAAAAAATAATATTTAAGCAGATAAAAATACAATGTTTTTGAAAAATATGATATTGTTTGGTACCACACTTTAGAAAAGCTTAACTAAACAAAAATAACTTTTAATTGTAATAGCAATTGAATATAATAAATAAATTTATTGAGTCTCTTACATGATATAAAGTTTCTTAAAAGAACTTTTTTCTTTGAATTTATATGTCAGATCTATCTAACATCAATTTTTAAAAGTTGCTTTTAATGTCGAAATGAAAATTTATAGTTTTAACGGAAAACTATTTATTGAAGGACTTTTTGGTTCTTTCTTTTATTTTTATATAATTTCTTAGTGAAAACCAAAAACTAACTTAGAGATTTGGAGGTAAATGGCCTTTTTTTAAGCTCTTTGTTTTTGGATATCAATGATATATTGAATTATATCAATGATAGTGATATATTGGTTTGTAGTTTATTATTTTCAATTTAGTGGTTTATTCACTCAATAATTTATTAGTTTCTAAATGATAATTATTACTAGATTAATGATAAAATTTATTAATGATAAACTATACTTAATAAGTGATATATTACTATACATCAATAATATATTGATGCTAATCAATGATGTATTGGGGTAAAAAAGAAGAAGAAGATATTTTCCTAATTTTCAAAAAATTGAATCATTTCTCTAATTTTTGAAAAGTTCAGCCATTTATTTAAAGAAATGGTCTAAAAATAGATATTTATTTAATTTTCTCAAGATTAGTTAGAGCTGTATTATAACCGTCTGTGATCTTGATCATATTTAAAGGTTAGAAACTTGTTTTATCAATCTTACTTGTTTATATTTTTACGTAGATGAAAAACCCTGCAATTGTTTGTTACTTTAACATGCAAAGTTATAAACACGTGAATTGATCAGTTAGCGACTTGACAGAGAGAAGCGAGCATGGAAAAACACTAACAAAGCGTGGGTTAGTCTGAGGAATTGCCGACAGTTTCCACACCTGCGCCGCTCGCTCAGTTTGCCTCCCAAGACGTACGCCGCTCCACAGTCTGCCCTTTGTCCCAAGCCCAATTAACAATTCATTCACATCTACCAAAGCATGCCCTTAACTTAATCTCTAGTTGTTTAATTAATTATTTTGTCTGGTCCATGGTCCCACCCACTACAAATTATCCCACCAATCCCCTGCCACTTTAGCTTCTTTATCACATTACTCCACTATATATAAATGTAATATACATGTTTCTGTATATGTGTATATATATCTATAATATTATAATAAAGTACTATTTGAATTAATTATAGGTAATCATACCTTTTGTTTTTAAATTGTTAATGTTGAAGATTAATATATTCTTCCACCACACAAGTGGTGGTTTTACTTTCTTTATTCTCATGCTTGTGATTTTGCTTTTTTTTTTTTTTTGTATTAAAATATGAATATGTGGCATATATGCAGATTATTTAGGATCCAATGTAAAGTGGTATATGCTGCCTTTTTTTTTTTTTTTTTTTTTTGAGATGAGTATGTGCTGCCTTTACTAATGAGCATATTCACGTGGTGTATTAAATTCTTATATATTCTTGCTCAAAGTCTCAAAGTTACAACAATTTTTTTTTTTTTTTAAGGGGAATGCTTTGATTGGCAAACAAAAAGAACTCTTTTGTTGAGTGATCTTCTTTAGACTAATTAGACCTTCTTCTTGTTTATAAGCACTACAAGCTAATTCGGAATTTTATACGTTATTATAAGCTGCAAGGAATATTAGCGCAATCTGAGGTGAATTTTTTTTAACTCTGATTTTAACTCTTAGTTAGGATTTTCTTTACTTTTATACTTTACATTTTGAAGCTATCAGAAAAAATATATATATAAATTTTAATTTATATTTTGAAATGTATAACTTTCTTTTTGAACTTGAAAGTAGGAGAATTCAAACTCTTCACATTTAGATGTAGTCTAGTATGGTTTTATTACTTACTTATGTCTGTAATTTATTACATTTATATCTTTATGTTTTAAATTTATATTCACTTCTTACGTTTTCTCGATCAATGTTCAATTTTGATCATAAATTAAAGCCTAAACGTCCTAAAAGGAAAAAAAGAATAAGAATAAAGAAAAAAATATAAAAAGACTTAAATTTTAAATGCAAATGTATAAATGTGATGCAAATTAAAAGCAAAGTATGATTTTTTAATAACCCCAAAATATAGGTTATGAAAATGAAAAAAAAAAAAAACTTGGTGTTACTTGTTAACCATTTTTATTTCTATGTTATCTAATTCCTAGTTTTCTAAATACATTGTGCAAAACGTAATTAACCTTGAAAGAGGGTGAGATCAAGACATCAAATTTTTTGACGTTGGGATTAGTCTTTTCGAGCTGATCATTGTATGAATTTCACACTTATAGAATTGTTCAAAACCTCATCCTAAAAGTCCATTTACTTAAAAAAGCTTCAATATATTCCTTATCTTCTTTGTAGTCCAATTCTTACGAACAACAATAAACTAGAGTCCGTACCGATGCCTTAAATCCCTTTTGTCTCAATGTTAGCTATAAATGGTCCTAGATTATGCCCCAATGATCTGGAGGATGTTTTAGTAGACAATTGGGTTGAGTCTAAAGCTTTCTCTTTAATATATAAGAGACCAGAAATATGCATGTAGATACAAACTTTATTTGACTAAAACCATAGTCAAATATTGTAATATTATGACAATTTATTCAAGGCTCTCTAAGATTAATGATGATACTTTACTAATAGGGCATGGCCGAATAGGTAGTAATTTGAGACTTAAGTCTAGAAGGATGTGAATTTGATCCTGTTAAGTTTGAAACGGTACAGATCCCATATTGTATTATAAAAGGGAAAAAAAATGACGATGCTTTTGTGCAACACAATTTGCACAATTATATTTTTCCACTAAGCAATTTTCATACAGTTTTATAGCTTCCAATTAAAACTGTGTAATTAAACTTGACAACAAAGAGGGAAAGGAATTGGTTCTTTAACTACATCCACAACAATTACTTTAAAGATTTGTTTTAAAAGGGAAAAACAAAATATTATTTAAAGCTGTATGTGATATCCGCGTCAGGCAAATTATGTAACAAGATTAGTCAAAATATTTTATTTATGAGCACACAAATAGACTATAGAACGATCCAATAACACTAAAAAGAAAAAAATCAAAACAAAAAGAACTGCATTTCATGCTAGGAAAAAAAACATACATGCATCGCATTCGGGAAAAATAAATAAATATATATATACACACATGCATATATATATATATATAAATATATATATGTTGCATTCAATCAAAGTTCTCTGCCAAATATATATTTTGCATATAAACACGTACGTTGATACACAAACACAACACATACTTTTGACCAATAGAGGACCTACACAATTCTCTTCAAGTGTTGCCCTTTTTTATATGATACAATATATATCGTACATGCGAGTTCATTAATGATAATAGGTGATTAATATATATACCAATTACTATTTTACTTTCTTCTTTTTTTTTTCTTGTTGAGATTTTGTTATTTTTTTTCCTTTTCTCTTTCGTGGACTTATTTTTCTTTTTCTTCAACTTCTTACTTTATCATGTTTTATACAATGAATAAAATATACCCTATAAAAAATGAGTGAAAAGTAAGTCATTTCAGGAAGCAAGAAAAAGAAGAAGAGGAAAAAGAAGGAAAACAAAATGTAAAACCACGTAGAACAAAACTCGATGTGGAAGGGCTTTTAAAATGGGAGGATTTTGTCAAACGTTACTTCATTTTTCTTCCGTTTGCTTTGATTTTGAATTTTTTTTTTAATTTTGCATAGGCTTTTATCTACCCGTTTTCTTTTTTTTTTTTTTAAATAATATTTTCTGTTTGTCTTATCTTACACTTATAAAAGGCGCAAAGCGTCACTTCCCCCACTGCTTTTTCCTTTTCCATCTCTTTTATTTTTGGCTTTTGATTTTTTTTTTATTTTTTTTACTTTTCCATCATTTTTGTTGCCCTATCCTTTATTTATTTATTTTTGTTTTCCCTCCCTTCTCATTTACATTTTCAGCACTTTATTTTTATTTCTTCTCATATTTGTGCTTTTTTTTGTTACTTTCCTCCTAATATCTTATATATTTTTATATTTGCCTCATTAACCTTTTTAAAATATGTATCATCAAAATGCTTTTCAATTCTTCCTTATTATGTATTATTTTACATCCTCTAAAATAATATTTTATTACTCGTGATCTCCAAATTTTGATTCTATTACTTTTTTTAAGCTTTTCTTACCTTTATTATTTTTGTGCCCAATTCCTTACTAACAAATGTTTCTTTTTTTCTCAGTGGTCTTTTCAACTATCATTTGCCTTATGAGCATCACTCCCTCTAATTTATTCACGTAGAAATAATATTTTCTCTCGTATATGTGTCTTACAAATATTTTCCCCTTATATACTAAACTAGTAGGGGAATAATAAATGAGTAAAACTAAATTCTAAAAGAAACTACAGGTATTTGTATTAGAAAATATATATATATATATATGTATGTATGTATATATATGCACACATAAGGCGCGTGCTGATAAGCTAGTTAAAAAGGAAATGTCTCATAGCAACAGAAAGATAAACGAGAGAAGGAAAAGAAGTACTTGAGTCTGATATGGTAGTAGGCCCAAGCCCGTGCTGAAGCCGGCCATGAAGGAAAGAACACCAACAAGACCTAAAGGGTCCATAATTTTGACAACTATTAGCTTCTTAATTTTTTTTTTTTTTTTTTTTTTTACAAATGAAAAATATTTTTTTTAGCTTTATAAGTCTCTCAACTAGCAGAATTATTATGGCTCGGGTAATAATTTTTATTGTTCAAATATCTTTGAAATTATTATCCTTTTAGTAGCTTCGCATAAATTTTTAAAAATTTAAAAGAAACAATTGCGTCCACAAGTCAGCCTCTAATGATAGAGTAGGCCCGATCAGATTACCTCCTCTTCTGCACTTCAAAATAAATTAATAGTCTTTTCTCTTTAAGAAATTTAACTGTCTGTCATTAGTTGAAGTTATATTACTCTAGACAGTGTTCTGTGAGAAATAATGCCGTTAGTTGTTTTGGCTGCCCATTGAATTTGATTTCTTTGTGTTTTGCTGATAGTTAGCAACAGAAGTTTAATGTCATTGATATTTAATTTTTAGTCACTATGAATAGGATTAACCATTAAATTATTTCTGTAGCCAAAGATAAGTAAGAATATTAACCATTTAACTTTTTTTTTTTGGTTTGGAATCTTACCTTTACACACAACAAAAAAAATATGGGTTAACGGGACAATTGGCCTAATTACTTTTATTGAATTACAATATGACTCTAATTTGTAAAAATTCTACAAATGTCTCCTAATGATATCATTAAAATTATTTATATGTAATTATATAGTACAATATGTAATATCATTAAGATAATTACTATATCATTAAGGATATTTTTAAGATATTTTGAATATTGTGTTAGATTTTAATTTCGTAACAATAATTTAGACACGTATTGTAATTTTTTAAAAAAATATTTCTGCTAAGGAACAAAAGTAAAGGGGCCGATTTGTTTAGCCCAAAACAATTGGAACATAAACGCCTTCAAAGGCTCAAACCAATGGTTTTGTGCGGTCCAAATCATGCTTTCTCACTAGTAGTATCAAACAGAGTTAATTACGTAAATTTTTCATTTTATATTTTAATGAATACTTTTTTTTTTAATTTACACATTATTTACTTATATCAATTACTAGATCTGGTATTCAACACCCGAAGGTTTTTCCTTGACAGTGACAAAATCTTGTTAATTGTGTCTTTATACACTGTCCAAACACCTTCAATATTGCAGTATTTCTGTTAAAAATATGGGGTTTTTTTTTTTTTAAAAAAAAAGGCCTTGGCAAATATCCTTGTTATAGTATTACAGTAGCTGTTAATTTTTTTGGGGGGGCAATATTTGGTAATTTCACTTCTAGTTTTAATGTTCGTAGAGAGATACAATCTACAATTAACTTTGTTTAGAGGGTAAATGACTGCTCTGAGATGTCGATTGTAACAGTAAATTGTTTGGTCTCAAGTCAAACAAGTAATAAAGAGAACATGAAGTGCAAAAAAATAAATAAACACATAAATTTACAGTAGTTCACATCCGATATAGAGTAGTTCACCTCCGATATAGAGACTAGGGTCTTGGAATTTCCCTATATCAAGTTTAAAGTACAATTACTATGAAGACGAAGAAGGTAAGAGAGAGGATGAGGAGTTTCAGGAGAGAATTTGGAAAGAGGGAGTAAATGAGCATAATTAGGGGTGCCGAATTCGTGTTATAAATCTCATATATATAGGGGTGGTTTGAGCCTCTAATTTTGTGATTATTGAGTTGATCTCGTGTTGACGGGGAGAAAACAGTAGTTTTCTTATATGGCTCTAGTTGACTTTCACTTTTACTTGTTTCCTTAATTGATTTGAGATAACTTCTTCTTCGAGCTTAGCTTGGTTGATAACTTCTTCTTCGAGCTTAGCTTGGTTCTTATCTTTTTTTCCATATTTGGTTGATTTAGTCTTCCTGGATCTCATGGACGATCATTTCCTCATATATTTCGGGCGAGTCTGGCCGGTCTTCAGTTGACTTGTGCCTCCACTCAACATGTATCACTGCTTCTTGAGCCGTTTGTTGGCTAGTTGTCTTCTTTCTGTCGACGCTCTTCGACGATGAGTGTGCATGCGTATGATATAAGAAAGGCACGATTTTTACCCCAACAATGTCGAAGTTTATAATTCTACAGAGAAAAAAAAAGGGCTGAAGCATAATGCAAATTCCCTGTTTCAAGCTTACATAATAAACAAAGTCTTGTATTTGAAAACTGTTAACTAGACCACGAAAAACTAAAAAAAGACACGAAATACAAGCAGTTGTAAAACATTGCACTAAAGAGACATACGTCTAATTAGCAAAAAAACATATAAACATAAGTCTAATATTAGTTGATCATTTTATTTCACTTCCTTTTTCCACCATCAATACACCTAATATTCTACATAACGAATTGTTTAATAATGACATCATTTTCGTTGCACTTATACTTGAGTGACTGTTTTAACGACAAAACATTTCTTTTTATAAATCCTTAGCCCATATAC
>CAMOHE010044596.1:0-47592 GCA_946598075.1 Artocarpus hirsutus
ATGTATAAGTGTGAAATCTGGTAATGGTTAACTATGGTATCCACAAGAGATGATCATAATAAACCTCATAATCTGGTATATGATGTAAATTAACTAACCATGCAGTTTTAATGTGGTAATGAATAAACCTTAAGATGAGTAATGATTTTCCCTACTGGGCATGTTGATGCTTATCCCTATCATATCTACATCTCTCAGGTGGAACTCAGTGCAACTTATTTGACGAGGAATAAGCAACAACACTGTTGAATTCGTGTTGGAAGATCTTTGTTAAACTGTAACTCGTCTAGATTATGTAAGATTCGTATTTACTTTGTGATGGCTGTGTTAAGTTATTTAAGAATTGTACTATGGTGATGATGACTGTATTTTAAATATTTGGTGCTACATTAAAAACTGTGGTTTGTATTTTAAATATTTATTTTTGTTCAAAGACCCATGGGCATTGTTTAATAGATTTAAATAATATTGAATCTAAGTTTATTTTTATTTATTCAATACTGTTAACCCCCATATAGGGGCGTTACAGGACATTTTTAAGATATTTTGAATATTGTGTTAGATTTTAATTTCATAACAATAATTTAGACACGTATTATAATTTTTTCAAAAATTTAAGATTAATGAGACAATTGGCCCAATTACGTTTATTGAATTAAAATATGACTATAATTTGTAAAAATTCTACAAATGTCTTATAATGATATCATTAAAATTATTTATGTGTAATTATATAGTACAATATGTAATATTATTAAAATAATTACTATATCATTAAGGACATTTTTAAGATATTTTAAATATTGTATTGGATTTTAATTTCATAACAATAATTTGAACACATATTGTAATTTTTTCAAAAATTTATAGTAAAAATTACATAATTTGTCTTATTTAAGGAGTAAGTTAAATACCTGTCTTCGTTATGCAAATACCACTTGTATATCTTTTTTTAAAATTTTATATATTCATAACCTTAAAATACCCTCTAACTAAATATTATTATGTATTTAAATTTTTATAACAAATTTTCTTATTTTTCAAATAGCTAAATTAGGAAAAAAAAATATACACGTATATTTCTTATTATTTCAACATATTACATTGATGTATTATTATTATCACTTGAAGTCTTAAAAAAATTAAATAAATGTCATTACGTATCATTATCATTACATATCATTAACTTAATGATATATCAATTATATAACAGTATGACAGATAAAAATACTTAATAATACTGCATCATTAATTTAATTACAACACCTTAATTTCAAGTTGTTAGTAAATCCAACTTGTTGATAAAAAAATTTTCATCTTTTTAGGGAATTTTAAAATCATTATTTTATATGCCAATTTGAATTTAAGCAACAAACACCCTAGTTATAGATATTTTTTTTAAATACAATAACATCATAATCTATTTGAAATCTTAAATACGTATATTATAGTTATTCTAAAAAAATAATTTAAAATTAACAATATCATTATTATGGTCATTAATGTCTTTATACATATGCATTAGGACAAATAAAGAATATTCATGAACTGCAGACATATTTTAATTATATAAAAAAAGGACCACATGTCTCATTAACCCAAAATTATAATACGTGACTAAATTATTGTTATGAAATTAATATCTAACACAATATTTAAAATGTTTTTAAAATATCTTTGATGATATAGTAATTATTTTAATGATATCATATATTGTACTATATAATTACATAGTAATAATTTTAATGATGAGACATTTAAAAAAGTTTTACAAACTAAAGTTATATTTTAATTCAATAAACATAATTGGACTAGTCGTCTCGTTAACTTATACGAAGACGAGTAATTAGTATCATAAGAAAACGACAACAGCAAAGGATGACAATACCAAAAGTAACAATGACCATAAAACGGCCATGACAAGCAAATGACTGAAAAAGGACAACAACCCAAGAGACAACACGAAACGAAAAACGACAACACCCAAATCTACTAGTCAAATGACGACAACAATTTAATAAAACGCCAACAAAACGAAACATTTTTAAGAGGAAAAACGACAATAAAACATAAAAAGGGCAACGACATAAAATTAAAACAATAATAATAATAATAATAATAAGACGACTACCGTCTAGTGCCCAAAAAACTAAACGGAGAATAACGAACTCGACAACCCAGGAAATTACCATAAAACGAAACATGATGATAACTAAAAGCGACAAAAAAGACAACAACGTAAAAACGACAACAAAATATAATAAAACAAACGGGCGTGAAAAAGAAAATCCAAAGAGTTAAAAGGAAAAATTGAAAACAAACGGAATTCCACTGGAAATTTAAACCAAGGGCGAAGATGGTAAGCAAAATCAATTGAAACGGAAACAAATTCTAAAGCGCATTATTTACGCTTAACATAGGGTATATCTCTGACTTTCTCAATGGTTGTTTTCCAATATTCATCCTTCAGAGATTGGATTCTCATAAGGGCTTTATCATGAACGGCATTTTAAGGAAAATATTTTTATTAGTAGTTTTGACTTTTTTTTTATTCATTTTATATTAGGAAATGTATTTATTTTAGTTGTAGATAACTTACTTGTTTATTTCTGTGGGTCGCGATGTGTATTTATATGGAAATCATTTACAATACTTCTTATTGGTAAACATTCTCCCTTTTTCCTAGTCCGTAGACTTTAAGCGCAATGTTGAACCACTTTAATTATACTACAATCTCTTTTCCCTAAGTTGCCTTTCATTTGCTAGATGCATGTGTGTATATATATTATTTTTCACATGTATGTGCCTTGGTGTGCATTGTCTATTAAGAATTGACATCATCTCTTTGATGAGCCCGTTACATAGCCTAAGCTCAATCATAAACCCAATTTCAAGAAACTTCCCTCGTCAGGTATGGAAGGTGTGGTAGGATTAATGAAATGTATGTATGTGTTTATAATTTAATTACAATTGTTTAATTATGTAGTTCTTATTTATTGCCTAAAACTATAAATAGGCAACATCCTTGCATTTGTAGTCATCAAGAAGAAATACATGAACAATAAGAAGTGTTTTTCAAAGAGTTCTCTAATGAGTAGTCTTTTAAGTGTTCTAAAAATTGTATCTAGAATGTAAGAAAAGTGTTAGTTTCTAAGTATTTTAATTTTTTATTTAAGTGGTCTAAATGTATTTACTATTATAATAAAGTAGTTGTTTTATTATATGTCCAATTAATGTTCTGCTCAACATTGTCTATAGTTAGTGTCAAAAGATTCAAATCTGCTTATTAAAAAAAGATTCAAATGTGGACATGCATATATTGACCGCTTAATTTTATTTTATGCATAATGTGCCCAACAAGGTCTTTCTTTAATCATTGTTCGTCCCTCTGGTCTACTAATTAATTCGTATTACCCAACTAAAAAATCCGCACGTATTTTTGTTTCATTACCTAAGACTTGGTCTACGAAGTACGCACCTTTAATTCACATAAGAAGTTTCAAAGAGGGTTCTTTATACACTCCTAAAATACCAAAGCAAACCTAGCAATCATCTCTTTCACATTCCTTTTCTTTTCTCTTTTTTTTTTTTTCTCAATAACACATGTCTATGAATTCTCTAAACTCTTTTACTCTTTCATAAAATAAATTTTAAATCCTATCAATTATTAATTTGCAGTAATTAAATATTGTGGGCCACTTGGGCAGGTGCGAAAGGGTGAGATTTTCCTCAGACAGGACAAGAACAGTCTCCATCTAGATAAGCTGGATGTTTGCATATAAAACATATGTGATTCATCATGACACCTGCAACACGAGTTAGCTGGTCCGTACGGGAGCGAGAATCACGTTTTCTTAAAAAACCCATCTTACTTAATGTTTGGTGATGGAAAAACCTTTTTTTTGCCCGAGTGAAATCCATCCGGTGGGGCCCATTTTTATGAGAGGCTTGGCCCATAGCCCGTTTGGGTCAAATACCAATGCTCTGAGGGAAAAACCTTTTTTGGTCCGAGTGGACAGTGCTCTTAATGATGTGAGGAAACATGACATTTGAAGCAGCTTGTCAATTTTTATCCCATTTGAATTGAACACGAATTTGGTCCATACAATTATATAAAGCAGCGGCCGAATAGGGACTCAAAATTAAGGCAATAATTATGATGAAGACAATTTTATCATACTATTGAAACATAAATGTATTAACCGTTAAGTTAATTTGTCTTATTTACGATTAAAAATAGTTATATACAGTTTATAGTAAATTTTTAATATAAACAATCACAAATTAAACCGTTAAAATTTTAATACAATAACTAAATTATCACGGCAAAATAAATTTGTCTTTCTAAATTTCTCAAAGTTATTTATGAAGATATAATATCAACAAAATAAAACGTTAAGAAGAGAAAGAAAGAAAGAATGAAAGGTTGATCAAGATGATTTGATTGATGTTGGAAAATCGTGTATTGATTATATATGCAACATTTACTAATTTAAGAAGAATAGAGCTAAATATGAAGTATTGAATGCTAGGAAAAGAAAAGCATAGTTTTGGAATCTTTTCTATTGCTGATGTGACAAAAAGCGGTTTCCTGGGAATCTTTTATTTCATTCAATTTTTTGATTTTTTTCAAACTTAGGTGGATAACCATTAATAAGTACAATATGTACGTTTTCTTACACAGTCTATTTTGCAAAGACTTTTAGGCTTAAAACAAAGAAAAATTCAAAGAAACTCGTTGTTCACCATGACAGCTGCCGGATGTAACTATAGACCTTATTACTTAAAGGGCATTGTTGCTGCTATTCTTCGGCATATATTTTGTCATTTTATTATGACTAAATAATAAATAATTGGCGCTAAGTATCCGAATGAATTTTGTTATGTATCAGACACACATATATATGTTTCGTCTTGGTGTTTAATATGTCGGGTACAACCGTTGTTTAGAACTATAAATACTGTAGTATGTGAAAGCTTTATATTGTAGTAATTTTTTTTGTTGTAATATGTAAAAGATTTATATTATTTTTAATTAAAAATTGGTTAAAATCAACTTTATCAAACAGACTATACTAATTTTACACCCTGCGGTCTTATAGAGTGTGAAATTTCCGGTCAATATTTTTTAACCAACTTATAATTTTTAGGTTACTCGATTGCATTTCTTGACGCTGATATATTTTTTAACTAAGCAGAAGCGTGGACGAGTCAAAATCAAGTTCAAGAGCTTCAGACATATAAGAGTCTAATGATATTAAAAACAAACAATTGAGAAAGACTTGTAGGTCAACACGATAGTCATAACAAAACAAATTTTTAATCAAGGCTGAAGAGTCCCTGTCCCTGCAGCCAGACTGGATGATGGTAAATCTCGAATGAATTGTTCTTTATTTATCCCGTCAACATGTACTGTAGATTTTGTTTGGTGAATGAATTTAAATTAGTGATTTAATTTGAGTTAATGTGATTTAAATTATGATTTAAGTTAGTGATTTGAATTGTTATTTGAATTGACATTTGGATGTGTATTTAAGTTTTAATCTGAGTATGGAATAAAATTTAAATTTGTGTTTAGAAAGATAGTGAAGATAGTTTTTAATTTATTAATAAATCTAATAAAATCTTAATATTAATGATCTTAAAAAATATGCAATATGGATATTGATTTATTCATCTCTTCATTAGAAACACAGTGAAAAAAGAATCATCTCAATCGAATATCAAATGGAGAAGTTATGATTTGTTTTCTCTCAAATATAGGAGATATAATTTTAGTTTTTACTGTAGCAAAGTTATCCGAGTATCAAAAGTTTAAGGGGATGAGAATTCTGAAAACTTGAATTCTTGATACTCAAATGATTCAGATTTTAAGGGAAACAAATATGTATCTGAAAGATTCTTGATACTCAAATCTAAATTTGAGTCTACAGAGTTCAAAGAATGCCTAAACCAGACATATTTTCAAGTAATAGATGTGACACAAGTATGCGTTTTACTAAATTTGATGTGGCATACTTATATGCTGTTTGGGCCTTGGTTGAAAATCTCAATAGTTCTAGTATTATTTCAATAGCGTTTTCTTTCACAAAATACAATGTTTTCTATTCCAATCTATTTTCAAATGGCCTTTTAATTTTATCCCAAAAAAAAAGTTAGCTGTAATTAATTATTAAGTTCATGGACCACCAAAAAGTTTGGGCAATATGATATATTATACGGAGAAAATTACATGTTATACCATACTTTTAAAAGTTGTATTTATTTATGTCACATTATTATTTATATTACATGTTAAATTATACTACCAATAAATATGTGTGGTATTTATAAAAAATAAATCTTAAAAGATTATATTTATAAAAATTTTCTCAGTATCTATTCTGGTTAGAGCCATAGTTTTGTGCTGTAAGACAAGGAGAATTTCTAATGTGTGTGTGTGTATATATATGTGTGTGTGTTTGTGTGCATATATATAGCAAAATGGTGATGATTAATCACGTCGTGACAACATTTGGTTGGTAAAACAGGGGAAAAAAACGAAAGAAAGCAAAGAATTTGCATGTGGCTTTACTAGCAGACTGCCCGTCATGTGGCCTTTTTTGGTCCAGGAGACTTTTGCATATTCAATTATTCAATTTTCAATATGAAATTCGTTAAAAAGATAAATAAAATTATCAACTACTTTAAAAGTGCTTGAGGATATCCAGGTAGACGATAATATTTGATCAACAACCCTTTTTAAATATTGATATTCTAATTTTATACGCTAACTATTTCAAAGTGGAAAATCAATATATTATACGATAAAAAAGTGATTACGTGATAACTACTTAAAATAATATATATATATATATATATATATATATATGTTACGTAGATGAAAGTTCAAAACCAATCAAATACTCTAATGACCTTAACCAAAAGATCTATTTTATAGATATCCCACCCACCAAACTTTTGAGTAACGTAAAAGATAAAGAGGAAAGATGGTGTGCTTCCAATATTTATTTTACAATTTATAACTGAAAGAAAAAGCAAAGCAGTGAAGGAATTTCGAAGCTTTGTAAATTACAGTGCATTGCCCTGAAACATAACACATGTTCAAGATGATTTCTTGTGGCATAATAAACTCTCGCTTTCTTTGGCAACATTGGTCCCGTACTTATTAATGCTAACTTTTACAATATAAAACTCTTACATGTTATCATGTTTAAAAGTCTATTACGATATAAAACTTTTACATGTTACAATGTTTAAGTTCTAACTTAGTTTAAAACAGTGATGGAACTAAGATTTTTGGTTAAGAGATTATACGTATTCAACTTTTTTAAGTGCACTTTTTTCAAATTTTAATAATTTTTTAAGAAAAAATTTCAATTTAATACCCTTTATTATGGTAAAATTTGAGCTTGATATCTTATATTTTGTAATATTTAATATTGATACTTCAATTTTTTTAAAAAAAAATTTAGTAGTCAAGACCTTTTTTAAAAGGATAAAAAAGACCCAAATATCTATATTGTATAAAAGGATCAATTGAGCTAAAAATTTTAATAAAAAAATAATTTTAAACCCCTTATAACACACAAAAAAGAGGAAAACGAAAAGAATGCCCATCAGAAATCTATAGCCATGTAGCCCGAGTATAAGCTCACCATTGCGTTGACTGTAATACTGAGATCTGTCGTCTTCCATCGCGATAGGTCGTTGGTGCCCCACCCTCTGATTTGGGTCCAACCTTATATCCAAAATTGGTAATCTCGCTTTCCAAATAGCCATCGCGGGACGGGTCCGAGTTCTCGAATGGGTGGCTGGAGTAGTACAAGAAGTACTCAGAAACAAGAAGAGAAGTGGTTCAGTGGAGATGGGTACGAGATAATGTGTTTGCAGCAGAAGGGAGGGGTTGGGAAGACCAAGGCAACTTGAATGGTTTATATATATGTATGTGTGTGTACGTGTGTGTATATATATATATATATATTTCCCCTATTTTGGAACTTTAAAAAAAAAATTCTATGTGTTTTGTAAGCAAATAGATCTGTCATTTTCAATACGATTTTCTGTAACCCATATGAAAGAAGATTTGGGCTTTTATGTGCAGGTTTTAATTTTTCATTTGTTCAGATTAGTATTAGAGAAGTGATAGTTGACCACTGTGTTATGGCTTTGTTAATTTGTTTTAGGTTTGTTGGATTGATTGTGGGTTTGTTCATTTTCATTCGTGGTGGGTGTTGAAAAAATGGTGGGAATGAGTGGTGAGAATCATTTTTATTGTAACATATGAGAGTTTTATATTGTAGTAATTTTTTTTTATTGATATTGTAACATGTGAAAATATTTTACTGTTTATAACTGATTTTGTGATGGAAATTCTCCCATGGTTTTTAGTGGATGATGGTGGGGAAGGCACCGACCTCCATGTTGAACATGAAGGAGAAGCTGCAAAGTTTTTCCTCCTGCTTTTGTTTTTGGTTTTTTTTTTTTTCCATTGCTATTTTGGGTTCAAATATGAACATTATTATTTCTTAAATATTAGTTGGTCCCAAATTATTTTTAGGTTAACTGATTCTTTTATACAATAAAAGCGTTTGGGTTTTTTTTTTTTTTTTTTCTCAAAAAAGACCTCAAGCTATCAAAAAAGATTTCTAAAAAATCAAGATATTGATATTAAATATTTCAAAATATATAATATCAAACTTAAATTTGCTATAATAGAATACTAAATTAAAATTTTTTATTTTTAATATATAACTTTTATATATATATATATATATATGGGTATTATATAGGCGAGGGAAAAAAAAGAAAAAAAAAAAAAGAGCCCCCCTGCATTCTCTTGTCGTCCGTCCCAAAGAAAGCACCCCTGCATTCTCTTTTTGTCCGTCCCTGGTTCCAAACGCCGTCTATTTCATAGAACCGTGCTTTTTTTATTTTCTTTTTTGCTTTTTTGGGATAAGCATCCCTCTCTTTTTTTAACCACAAATGAGATAAAGTCGAAAAAATTGTGACACAAAATACGACAAATGAGAACATTGCAAGGTCAGACTAACTTTTGGTAGAATAAAGGGCCGACAGTGATATAGGGTCCGTTTGCAAACTTTTATTTATGCTTTTAGTTAATAAAAAAAAACAAAAAACAAAAACTATAACTTTTTAATAAATATTTATAACAATATTTTAAAATAAATTTAATAAGTTAAAATAATTTTAATTATTTTTAAAAGTTATAAACATTTTATATTTAAGCTTGTAATATATTATTGATACTTGGTATAAGTTTTAATTCTATTTTAGAAGTATTTTTTTTAGAAGCTACATTTTATGGCTTTGACAAGAAGTAGTTTTGAAAAGCAATAGCACTTCTGACAATTCTTTTAAACACTTCTAAAAATAACTTTTAGACTCAATAAGTTAAAAATAGCTTTTAAGAAGCCATCTCAAACAGCCTATAACTAACCACAAAAATGACTAATATTATCCATATATGGTGGATATTAATCCTAAAAAATACAAAATTTTTTTAAGAATTTTATATAAGTTTAGAACTTTTTTCAACACCAACATTGTAGAGACGTAATAATTGTATTGTGATTTTTAAAATTGGGCTTACCTTAAATAATATTATATAACATTTTTAGTAACGTGAGAGTACGGAGAGAATTGTACTAAAAATCTATAATTTTGAAATATTTTTATCAAAATTTTTCCACATTAATATTTTCTAATGTCGTAAGTACGATTTCAACATTATCCAATGGTTAGAGGTTTTATATAACAATCTTGTCGAAACTAATAAGTTTTAACTTTTATAATATAAAGTTATTATATATTACAATAAAATATAAAAAATTACAATAGTATAAAGCTATCAGATGCTACAATGTTTAAGATCTAACTTAAGTTCTAACTAAGTTTTCAAACACTTTTAGAATAGAGTTTCAAGCTCTATCATTGTGTTAAAAAATCTGTTGCTTTGTTTGGCAAACTAATTAAAACTAAAAAGTTTTAACTGTTATAATATAAAACTTTCACAGATTATAGTAAAAAAAGCTCCATTTGGTATTGTTTTGAGAATTTTTAAAAATATTTTTGTATTTTTTTAACGTAAAAATTTTAAAAACACTCTTAATATTATTCTTAAAAAAATTTTATCTTTAAAATAAAATTATTTTTATCTATTTTATAAATACAACCAAACAGATGTTTACCTTAATATAAAACTCTTATCTATCTGTTTAGTTCGTGGTTTGAATCACGGTTTAAATTATTTTGTTACAGTATTTTCTCAATAAAAATTTAAATATTTATTTAAATTTTTTATTTAAATATATGAAGCAAACAGGATACAGCTGGCTTCCTTCGGTGTGAACAGAGTTACACAGGGATTGGAAAACGTCAGTGCTTTAATCATATTTCGAGGGATTTCAAACCAAACGTGTCGTTTAGACCCCTTTACTCCAAGTAAGTAAAACCAACGTTAGAAAAAAAAAAAAACAAAACAAAACACGTGCTAAATTTCGATTAGCCCTTTTTTTTTTCCTTCTTTTTAATTGTTTCGTTCTCTCCGTTGAAATGTTGTTTTCACTACAAGTGGCGCACCATCACTAACAAACAAAAAAAAGAACCCCTCAGTACCTGCCTAAATACCCTCTCGTCTTTCGTATTCCATTTCCACTTTCTTTACTTCCTCATCTCTCTCTATCCCGTTTCTGCAACAAAGAAAAATTTCACAACAATGGCTGTCTCTGTCTCTCAGTGGGCATCTTCTATTGTGGCGAGCTGGTTCAGCCCCAGCCCTCTCTTCATTTTGCTCAACCTCACCATCGGAACCATCTTTCTCATGAACCGGTTCGGAACCCGGAAAGCTCCAGAACATCATCACGACTACTCGCACCAACTCGCCCGAGCCCCCAGCTCCCTCCTCGACCGAGTCAAGTCCATCAACTTCTCTCTCTACAAATTCGAACCGCCCAGCACAGCCCAAACCGAGCTCCACCACCACCAAGAGGCCGATCACTTGACCGAATACCCGAGCCAGATCGTCCGGACTCCGTCTTTGATAGAGCGTCTCAAGTCCATCATGCTCTACCGATCCGAACCGGAAATGGTTCACCCGGATCCGAGTCTGGAAGTTTACGGTCACGGTCACGTGGCCGAGTATCCGAATCACCCGGATAATTCGACTCAGCTCGTCCGAACCCCGTCTTTGCTCGAGCGTCTGAAGTCCATCAAGCTCTACAGATCCGAACCGGAGATAATTCACCCGGATTCGAGTCCGGAAGTTCACGACGGCGCTCACCCGGATAACCCGAGGCAGCTTGTCCGAAATCCGTCTTTGCTTGAGCGTCTGAAGTTCATCAAGCTCTACAAATCCGAACAGCCTGACCCAAATCCCGAAACGGGAACAATGGCTCCGGAATTTCACGAGCACGACGTGACGAGGAGCAAATCGGAGTCGGAAAGCAGGGTTAAGAGGAGAGAGGAGAAGATGACGAAGTCGGCAAGCGAGAAATCGGCGGTGGCGGGAGAAGATGAGGAGGACGGAGGCGAAGAGGAGATCGCCGTCGTGGAGAGGAGGAGGCCGGCGACGACGGGGGTCGAGAAGAGCAGCAGGGGCATGGACCAAACGGTGTCGTCTTGGGAAGACGACGGGGTGGACGCGAAAGCCGACGACTTCATAAACAGGTTTAAGCAGCAGCTGAAGTTGCAGAGGCTCGAGTCGTTGAAGCGATTCAGGGAAACGTGGAAAGGAAAGTGATTATTTAACTATAGTTGAAAGCTTGGCTTAATTTTCTTAATTTTTACTATTATTATTCCCTTTTTTTTTAATTTTTTAGTTTCAGTTTGCATGTAAATTCTCCTCCTAGGAGAGTTATGGGTATTTTGTTAATTTAAATCTGGATGATCAGGCACGGCACTGCCCATGAGTAACAGTGGGTGACGATAATGCAGGGTAGATAAGGGATCGAATATCGAGGTAGGAAGATAGGAACAGGCTGGGGCGAGTGAAATGACCAGGATGGTAATTGGCCTGGTCTTTTTTTTTTTTTTTTTTTTTTTTGTTTTTTGTTTTGAGGATGTCGTTTGTGTGGAGATGGTTTTGTTTCTTTGTTTCTTTTTTAGTGATTTTGTTCAATTTGCTTAAGTGTTAAACAGCTTTTGATGCTCAGTTGGAAGTAGGGAAAGAGAAAGAAACGTAACATGTGGTGTGCGAAGGTATAAAAAATGCTTAACACGAGACATTAATACTTTTGGAAATTATATCGCATTGAAAAAAAACAAAGATAAAAGGAAATTTCATAAAAATTAAAGGTTATACGTTGATAAGTTTTTTTTTTTTTTTAATTGTTTACCCGAAGACTTTGATGATAAATTATAGATTGCACGTGAAAGAACTTTGTTGGCGAAAAAGAAAATCAGTGTGGTATAGTTTTAATCCACAACATAATAATACTTCTAAAAGTTGAAAGGGAATATACAACTTTTAGACAGTATAACAGATGGAAAAGTGGGGTAATTGGGTCACTCACATATATATATATATATATATATACACACACACACATGCTTTTGCCTGTGTGATGCCTGTATGAAAACAGTATAGAAGTAGAAATTAGAAAAAGTTTTAAAGGCAAAGTCTATGAAAGCAAAAACTTTGATGTTATAAGGATTTTTTTTTAACTAATTTTTTAATTAAAAATAGTGTAAAATTTTTATATATTATAAAAAAAAATTGCTATAATCTAACCAATGGTTTTTTAGAACCGGCCTGCCAAAACACTTGTCCGAATCAATATGTTCACTTGGTAGCCTTCTATTTTAGAGTATCCCTGCATCATGTGATAATTAAAATCATATCAACATGACACATAAATTAAGACATAATTAACTGAATCCATAACAAATTTAAAGGGTCAATTAAAGAAAACTTTACGAAAAGACTGTCGTTTCTATTAAGATTTGTCCACGGCTATCAAGAATCTGAAGCTAGAGATTTAATCTCAAGAGGAAGCTCTTCAGTAATATTTTGCTGGAAAACTCATTAGAATTCAGCCGACCTTTCTAAGTTATTCAAAGGCCAAATGCTCACGAATTAAATCGTGAAGAAAATAGAGTCATGATGGTAGGTGATGAGTGACCATCCATTAGTCAGCTAAACTATAACGCAATCTTTTAATTAGTTTAATATAGCTTGAAAAACGTCTGTGGAAATGAATAAAAAAATGGGGGAGAGAGAGAGAGAGTCAACGACATTATCCACTTAAGAGCATCGAAAATTGGTTTAATTTTTTTTTTAGAGTAAAATTGGTTTAATTTGGTTCAGTTTTTATCAGAAAATTCCAGAGATGATGCATTTTTCAAATCATCATTCATGACGACGAATTTGTAACGAATGAATATAAAAAATGTAACAACACCACAATTAATAAAATGTAAATAAAGTACTTATAAAACAATTGTTTAAAAGAAAGAACACGAAAGGAAGAGCGTTAGTTGATCCAAGTATAGTGGACGGCAGCAAAGGGATATATGATACAATATTATGATATTATAATCTTAAGTATATTATTTTTAGACTATTATTTTATAGCATATATTAGGTGTATAAATTTTATAGGATTAATTTGAAAAAAATACCGAAAAAATTTTTTAATTAAGAAAATGACATTTTTTTTTTAATAAAATAAGGGGTTTTTTTGAGCACAGAAACTGTCACAGTTTTTTTCACAAAAAAGACAAAAAGGACTGTATCGAAAAGAGGAACCCAAATATGATGAAAAAAAAAAACTGAAACTGTTTTGGTGTCCAACAAGCTAGGTTTGTGATGCCAAAAAAAAAAAAGAGACCATTTATCAAAATTTTTTTGACCAAAAAGCTATTTTTAAAAATATCCCAATTTTATAATACTTAAGTTCTTGTCGTATGATATTTTAAAAAGTACTAATAGCTCACGTACGTAGTTATTAAACATATATCAATGGGCATGCTTATATTAAAAAGATTAAAAAGTATGTTTGTACTGAAAAGAAAGGGACAGTTTAAGCTTAATTTAATTGCATGTAAATTAAAAATTATTAATACCTTGAATTTGTTAATATGGCAAGAGGATATTATATAATAATAATCCATTTACGTTAAATACTTGTTTATCTCATGCATGAAATGGTGACAACTGGCCAAGTGTGACTGATCAATAATATGATGTTGGAGTTGACAAAAACAAAAGCAAGCAATTGATTGCGACAATGAAATTTAAAGGGGGATCAATTAACTTAACAGCCACATCATGGTAGTGCCATCTTTAAGTCTGAAGGCAGAAAATTCGAGAGAGGAAAAAAAAGAAGAAGAAGTAATTTGATGGTCTATTTCAACTATATATATATATATATATATATATATGTATGTATGTATGTATGTATATATATTATTTTAAATACAATGGTCTAGATTTATCCACGTGGCATATGAATCTCTTACACCTCATGTTTTGATCTTGTTTATTTATTTTATTTTATATTGTTTCATTTTTTTAACATTGGTTGTTTAGCTCTTTTTTTTTTTCCATACTATTTACACCGGCTACTTTTTGGGAGGCCGTGGATGGTTGGTGTTTTTTTTTGTTAATTTTATTCTAAATTGATATATTTTTACCTTTCTTATAAAATATTATTTTAGTATTGCTGGGAACTTCTCTTAAAAAAACAAAAAAGAAAAAAGTTAGTAACGAAAAATATACAAGAGAAGTTAAAAAAAAAATTATCTTCACTAGAAAAATAAACTTTTTTTAGAGAGCATAAAAAATTATAAAAATAAGAAAGTTGTACATGTATATTAAATACTTTTACTATAATTAGTACCTCTAATCGTGATTATGAAGATCTATCTATATTCTCATTACAAAATATGCATCCTAGAAGTCTGTAAAATGAGAAAACTAATTATTAATATTAAAAAATTATATTATACAATTACTTCAAATGAAATCTTTTTTTTTTTTAATCTAACATAAAAAAAGGACGTGCCATAGGCATGTCTCCTCGTGCTAGTATTGAAAAAAGTTTGGTTGATATTTTCTACCTCAGCATGAATGTCGAGCAAAGTTTATAATGTATTTGGATTATTGATCCGAATTCTTAGTTTAAATTGAAAATGTTATACTAATTTTTGAGAGAAAATATTATAACAAAATTCATCAAATTTTTTTTTTTATTGAAAATAGTGAACCAAACATCACATTAATGTCGTTTAATACTGAGACAACATCTGATTTCTGGATTTCTTGTCGTATGTTTCCTTTTTCTTCCTCTTTATGTGTTGTCGTTCAATTTGAGGATAGAAAAGACTGTCGTTAAATGAAATGTCTTGCGCATTATTGAAGACATAGGATACTCGAGTAATTTTTTCAAAAACCCAATTACCTTTTTCCTTTGTTATAAGTCTGAGGTAATTATTTAAGTATATAGGAAAGGCAATCTTTGTCGCATACAATTCTTACGTCGTTCATGTTTAAACGACATGTTCTTTGGTCTAAAGCTATCGTGGTTTAATACTTGTCGTTCACGTCGAGTACACTGCAGAATTGTGTTGCAGTAGACCTAGTAGCGCCCTGCCCATTGGGTGCTACGGTGCTTTTCAAAATTCTAGCGCTGTGGCATTAGATACTGACTTTAAACACTTAGAAACATATATTTTCAGCTATTTCACGTGTGACTTTCAACTTCAAACATTTGAGAAACATATTATAATATCTCTGGCATACTGTAACACCCATATTTTAATCAAGTGCAATTAATATATAACATGTTGTATTAGTGTGTCATGATGTAATTTAAACTTAATTTAACTATTTGATGATATTTCTAAATTAATGTTACTTTTAATTATTTTGATCACTCTTAATTATTTTTATTTGTTATTTTAAATTTTGAAACAAAATAATTTATCAAATGACTAACACATCCTATTTTGAAAAATCATGTACAGGACATAGTTTTGTAATAGAAAAACCACCTTGCTTTCTCTATTTATTACCCTCCTTCCCTTTCTTTCTCTCACGATCTCTCTTTTTTTCCTTCTCCCTCACTCTCTCTCTCTTTGATTTTAAAATTTTGAGCTCAAGCCTTGATTTTCAACTGGATTGGAAGCTTGGAGACTCGATTGAGCATCCACAAACTCCTTTCACGCATCAATTCGAGGTCAGATTACTTTTTTCAAAACTTTGAAATTTTACCCAAAATTTTCAATTCTCTTAGAATGTTGAAATCTGACTTTTTTCTAGCTTAGAAACCTTTCTATCTATATTGTAGAGCCCAAATCCCCTTAAAATCTAGGCTAGATTGAACGAATCAATTAAAATTAACTTTTTCCCCTTTCTCTCATTTTCAGATTTATTTGAAAATTCTTATGTAATCTTGTTTAAATATGTTCTATTATGTTTTTCTATCATTTATGAACATTATCCATGTCTGAGAACTGAGAAAACAAGTTTAGATTGAGATTTAGGCTTGAGGAGGCCAAGGCTTGAAGTCTCGCATCTCCCAAATTTTTCCAATTCAGCAGGCCGAACTCATGAGTCCGGCATGTCGTTGGTAGGCCGAACTTAGAGACAGTTCTGTAGGCCGGTCCTGTACGACCAATAGGCCGAACCAGAAGTTCGATAGGCCGATCGGGCTCCATAAAATTTGATGTTCTTCACCCGTTTTCATTGTTTTAAACCTAGTTAAAGACTTTAATCCTATAAAATGATTTTTGTGAACTTCAAAGGCACATTAGGACATCATAAGATAGCTTAGTAATGTAGAATGCTTAAGATAGATAATAACGGACCTAGCATATATATTTAAGGTCAGTTGTGGTTACATGGAGCTAACGTATAGTGGATCGAGACTGCGATGCTGAGTCACAATACCAGATATTAAGGTAGGACTTTTATCTTTTCTTTGGTAGCCAGGTTTTTAAATAGTTTTGGCCTCAAAATGAATTCTTTCAAAATGTTTTTCAATGAATGATTGAAAAAGAATTTATTAGTTGTTTTCATAAACTGTAGAATAAGGTGATATTCATAACGAATAACATAGTGCATGTAAATAAATACACTTGGTAAAATGAGATTTGGATAATTATAAGAAATACACAAATAGGCATGATACCATACTCAGAGATCGGGTCATGTAGAGGGCGACCTTAGGGGCAGGTCCCAAAATCTAGCTAGGCCACTACGGCGATAATGTCTATGGTTTGCCTAGGAAAAGCTAATAAGTTCATTTCTAGATGAACAATGAACTATTTTGGTAAGAATGATGTGACTAAATTTATTTGTTTAACGTATTTTCTAAATATTTTTTTTGAAATGATAAATTTTATGTTTGAATTAAATGATTTGAACCTTAGTTCTACTAAGCCTTTCGCTCACATTTTATTGGTTGTAAAACCTTTTTCCCCTAAGTAGAATTCAGCTTAAGACCGACTGGGAGTCCACCGATAGGACTCGCGAGCAATAGAAGACCTCGAGTAAGTTATTTGTTTTATTGTTTCAAAGCATGTAACAATTTAATTTTCTTTTCTTGTATTGGACCGTGGTTGTAATTTTAATTAGTGTCGATACCATTTGTGTACTAAAATGGGTCCGGTGGGGCCCAATTCATACTTATATGTCTTATTATTTTATTTCGTTTTTATTTGGCCTAGCATTTTGATGAATGTCTCAAAAAGATTTAAATTATCATGTTTTTTTATAACTAACTAAATTCTTTAATTGGTGGCTTTAATTAAAATTTGATTTACTTAGCCTAATAAATTGATTTAATTATTTTAATTAATCTGCCATGTCACCTCTTGAATTTTGGGGTGTGATAGTATGGTATTAGAGCCTTACGTTATGAACCTTGAGAATTGTGCACACATAGGTATAACAATAAAATATCACGATAGTCCAATTTTGTTTTTAGAACTAAGAGAATGGCACTAAGGCGCATCCAGCTGCCGCTGACGTGAACTTGGTAGATGATGAAGGTATGATAGGGGCGATGTTTGTTGCCTTTCGGCAGATGGCAACGAGGGCTAGGCCAAAGGATTCTGAGGCGAGCCACCGACATGCATGCTTTAAGAAATTTTGATGTGCATTTATTCTGACCTTTGATAGAAATGAAGATCCACAGATGGCCGAATATTGGTTAGACTCAGTAGTAAAACATATGGATACCTTTGGAGTACCAGTGGATGACTGTGTGAAATTTGCAGCTTATAAATTCTAAGGCAGCGCTAATGCTTGATGGAAGTAAGCCAAGCGTTTGGAAGACAACAGGAATATCAATTGGGACAAGTTCAAGGAGTTGTCCTATGAGTGTTTACTTCCCACAAGGGTATAGAATTAGAAGGCTGTCGAATTTTATAGATTAGAGCAGGGTGACATATTGGTCAGGTGAGTTGGCCAAATTTGCTCCATCTGCCATGGCATTTGAGCATGAAAAGTGCATTAAGTTCCAGGAAAAACTTAAAAGATCCATTCGATGGTAGTTAGTTACTTTACAACTTTGAAACTTTGGTGAGTTAGTGTCGTCAGCCCTATCGATGGAAAATGATCATGCCCTCTACTGCGAGAATCAAGCAAGGACATCTGGAGGACCTCAAAGGAACAACAAGAGAGGTAGTAGTTGACAAGCTTAGATGAAGCACGAGCAAGCAACACCAATAATAGGAGCAACATATCATCAGGTAGTGGACGCAATAACCCTTACAGCTTCCATTGCCACTATTGCCAACAGTCGGGACACATCAAGAGGAACTGTCTAATCAGGAATGTTCAACAAGGACTTCAGACCGGAGAAGGTGCAAGCTGTCAGCCTCAACCATAACTCTTACCTCCACCTCAGCAACTCCCTCAGCTGCAGTTTCATCAGTTCACTCCTCAGCAGTTGCAATACCTAACGCAAGGATATCAGCTACAAAATTTCCAACGCAATGCCCTACAGTATCAAGAGCCAAGTACGACTAGCGTATAGTCTCCCCCACCGCAACAATATCGGCTAACTGACCCAGGATCCAGCAATGCTGGGTTCACACTATGACTTCAGGGAGCTCGAATGCTCAGACCAATAATGCGGTTGTCGACGGTATGGTTTTAGTTTCACAGTCTTTAGCACATGTTTTATTTGATACTGGTGCCACTCATTCTCTCATTTTGAGTTTTTTGTACATGCTTTGAGATTAGAGATAGAAGAATTTGATGAGCTTTTGATTATTATCTCACCCTTGGGGCGGGTGTGTGTAAATTGTATATGTAAATCTTACAAAATAATGATTGTGGGTTCAACTCTGAAGAATAATTTGATTGTAATCCCTATGAGCTCATATGATGTAATCTTAGGAATGGAATGGTTGTTCAAGTATAACATCATTGTAGACTATCAACTTAGGAAAGTAATCCTAGTGTCTGATAGGGAGACGACGATCACTTACCAGGGTGGTAATGATCGAATGATGAGTGAGCGTCTCATAAAGACATGTCTTGAGAGACAAAAGAATCTAGCTTGCTATGTCATTCTTATAAACCTAGAAGAAGAGTCCAGTGCATCGGGAAGTAATGCAGCGATTCCAGTAGTTGATGAGTTCGAAGACGTCTTTCCCAACGAGTTACAGGGATTGCAACCGTATCAATAAATTGAGTTTGGTATTGAGTTACTTTTAAGAACTGCTCTGATTTCCTAGCACCGTATCGGATGGTGCCGACAGAGATGAAAGAGTTTAGAAAGCAACTTCAAGAGCTTGCTGACAAGGGGTATATTCAGAATAGCACATCACTGTGGGGTGCACCAGTTTTGTTTGCTAAGAAGCATGATAGAGCCCTCAAGTTATGTATTAATTACCGGTTGCTAAATTTGATTACCGTGAAGAATAAGTATCCACTGCCCAAGATTGATGAATTATTTGATAAACTAGGTTGCGATTCGGATACCATCAGCTTAGGATTAAGGAAGAAGACATCCCTAAGACAGTTTTCAAGACCCGATATAGACATTTCAAGTTTCTGGTGATGCCATTTGGGTTGACAAATGCTCCAGCAGCCTTCGTGGATTTGATGAACATGATATTCAGGCCTTATCTAGATCAGTTTGTGATCGTGTTTATTGATGACATTGACATCTACTCTAAGACCTGGGAAGAGCATGAGAAACATCTCAGGATCGTGCTTCAGACTCTGCGGGAGCACCAGCTATATGCCAAGAAGGAAAAGCGTAAATTTTGGCTGACTGAAGTTAAGTTTTGAGACATATCATCTCCGAGTAAGGTATTTCAATAGATCTTTCTAAGGTAAAAGCTAGAGTGGGGTAGGAACGACTAAGGAATATGGCAGAGATCTATAGTTTCTGTCACAACCCGCCTTTTTCGAGCTATGATAAACCTTTTCTTACTTACGTGTATACAAAAACTTAGGAAAAACCTTTTTTTTTTTATAATTATATTTTACACACGGATATTAATATCTTTGGAAACATAATATATACATCTATTTATTCCACATATTTGTTTGCACATACGTTGGTTTTAGCAACTGTCGAAATACATACATACACTTGTACTTACATAACAACCTTTCCTTTGCAATACAGTTCTCCAAACTTTACTTTCAAAATATCTTAAACTATACTACAGCGGAAACTAACTGCGGCGGAATCCATACCCATTCTACATACTATTCATCCCTCCACCAGCTCATCAAGGAATTATTCTGTCTTTCTTGTGGGAAAACCTACAGCATGAAATATTTAGTGAGCTTACGCTCAGTAAGTCCCAATACAACCCACATGCACATTCAATATAATACATGATACAATTATGCTTTCTTATGAACGTTTCTTATCCTTTTTATATCTTATCTCTTACTAGGGCCCAAGTGTTCGTACCATTGCCCACATAGGTCTACGTGACACCGTGACCATACTCTATCCTTAAATTCCTCTTGAGTCAGAAGTCGGTACTGCACTTTTCTTAACTTCTGGTGATATAATTACCAGTCTAATTATTATGGTTGACATACCATGCATGAAATGATAATCACATGTTATATGTAAACACAATTGTTCTTGAACAATACTATACACACAAGTACATACTTTTATACTCACAAGTATACATTAACATACATACTGATATACAAGATAACATGCACACGAGTATTAATTTAGTATACTCACAGGCATACACCAACGTATTTATAGATACTCATGTCATAGCATACATTCAAGTATACACCTTGATATACACACAGGTATACATATTTACACATTACATACTATACCTACAAATTCATACTGTAGGTGGGTTGGGTACTTATTTGATTAGAATGTCGGGTAATTCAACCTTGATTTTTCCTCTGTCTTAGATTTTTAGGATTCTGTTGGCCAATTTCAAAGCCATTAGCCACATTTACTACGTTTCGATACAACATGATCGTTAATTAATAAATTGAGTTGCATAGCTGTATACAATTTTAAAAACCACTGGTTTACTTATTTCTATCTAACTCTATCTTATTGTCTCTAACGAAGGGCGAAAATCTTTCTAATCATTTCTTTTTTTCATTTGAAACATTTCGAAGCGGTTAGGGTTGTTCAGACAAAAATGACGATTTTGGCCTCCGTTGATCTACTAACTTTTTCGAGCTTGATTTCGTTATTCTAACGAAAATAGTCATGTACTAATTTTGAAATAATACCCTAGTGGGTCGGATCTCCTTATTTTCATCTATGCCCCATTTTCGTGAAACTTTACAGTTTAGTCCCTAAACTGAAAATTTTGACAATTTTGCCCATAGGGTTAAAATTTTCTCTTTAAACCAAAATTTTCTATTTTTCAAAAGGAACATTTTTATTCAAAGCACCATACCTTAAGTCATTTTAAAAATGACATTTTTGCCCTTTTAACATTTTTTTTTCAATTTTAACAAATTCTTGAAAAATTAAAATCTCACAAATAGTTGAGATTTTTGACGAACTGCTCACGATATTTAACAGTTTCGTCAAGATCTACAACTTTTACATTTTAAATTTTTTGAAATTCTCACTATGTACGGGTGTATTTGGGCAATTTTTATTTCAACCGAGAAGAAACTTTTTCTTACAATCTAGTCCTTGGGGCATTTTTGTGAAAATCTGTTTTTAAACAATCAATCTACCCCTATATAGGTAGTTCCATCTCTTGTTTAAATTGTTTTCATGCCCAACCATTGTGTTTGAAAAACTAACTCTAAAATTACAAAACTAACATTTTTTACATAAACTACAATTTTTCAACATTTAACTCTTAATTTCACAACATCAGCATGCCATACTTCATATTTCAAGGGGATTCAATCAAAAACTAGCTCAAGAACCCATATACTTTTGAAAAAATAAACATGAAACAAAAATCACAAAATTTCCAAAACTTTAAAAATCAAAACTTACCCCAAATAGCACCTTTTGATTTCTAGCCTTCCAAGGCTTCTTTGAAACTCCTTCCTAGACACCATTTTCATGCAAAAACACCTTGAGTTAATTTCTCCCTCATCCCATGAAAAATCCCTTGAAAACTTGAAAAAAAGTTAGATTTTTACCTTAAAATTTGTTGAACTTTCTTGGATTTTACCTCTTGAACTTGATTGGGGCTATGTTTGCAAAGATTTGGGTGTGAGGAAATTTTTGGGAAGCTTCTCTAATGGTGGCCGTGGGGTTTGGAGAAGAAGAAGAAATTTTTTTTTGTTTTTTGCTAAGCTTGCTTTTAATGCTTCCTTATCCTCTTTGGTAACTTATCAAGTACCCTTTGGGTTACCAAGTGTCTCAAGGTGATTGGGCCACTTTCATGGGATGGTGGCCCAATAGAAATCCAACGGGTGTCCATTTTGGGGGGCCTAAAAATTTACACTATGTAATTTTTCACCACACAGTATTTTTTTTACATTGTCGTAGTTAAATCAGTGCAAATGCATATTCTTAGACCGTGTCAACTATTTTACTAACCTTTGGTTTACTTTTGGAGGCAAAACATAACTTTTTTATATATGTGTTTTCACTTAGTAGTACACTTGTACTACATCGGCCTCCTTTTTTACACTGGATTAGGTTTCGGTGGACTCTATGTCTTATTTGTACTCCAATTATCTACTTGTTTGTATCACAATTTTATAATTAATTGTGATATAAAATTTATTTTATGGATATTATTTACAAATTTTTGAGTAATTAAACTAATAAAATATGTATTAAAAATATCCAACATTGCATCACATTCGCAATGAAATGTTTCAGTTAATACTGTTTATTTATACATTATCACAAATTTACATAAATTACAATTTTTAAGGGTAAATTAATTAATTAAACCCAATTTAAATATTAGATTTTATTAATGAATTTTCCTGGTCATTACAGTTTCTTGAGACTCGTAGGATACTATAGGAAATTTGTGAAGGATTTCTTGAAGATAGCGGCCCCGCTGACAAGATCGATCAGGAAAAATGTCAGATTCAAATGTGATGAAGAATGTGAGTTCGCCTTCCAAGAGTTGAAGAATCGGTTGACCACTGCTCTAGTGTTAATTATCCCGAGTAGTGACAAGCTATACGAAGTTTACACGGGTGTCTTAAGACATGGACTTGGATGCGTGTTGATGCAACATGGATGCGTTGTGGCTTATGGGTTGTAACAACTATGGCCTCACAAGCAGAACTACCCCACTTACGACTTAGAACTCGCAGTAGTGATTCATGCGTTGAAAATCTAGAGATGTTATATGTACGGGGCGACGTTTCAGGTTTTCTCTGACCACAAGAGTTTGAAGTATCTGTTCACCTAGAGGGATCTAAACTCGAGGCAACAAAGATGGATAGAATACATGGAGGACTATGACTTCGCACTACAGTATCATCCAGGAAAGGCTAACATTGTTGCCGATGCTCTTAGTAGGAAGTCTTCAGGAATCCTTGCTTGCTTGGCACTTGAGGAATAGAAAAGAGATGCTATGGTCAGTGACTACGGGCTACAATACTATGAGGACTACGATCGAGTTTTGGTGTACCATATGAGGGCCACATACTATGAGGACTATGAGGACTACAATAGAGATACTCGATTTAATGCCAACTATTGGAGGAGTTTCCAGAAAGCCTTGGGGACGGATTTGAACTTCAGTACCGCTTTTTATCCTTAGACCGACGGGCAACTCTAGTGAGTTATTAGGTTTTGGAAGATATGTTACGTGTGTGTGTCTTAGAATTTGGCGAGAATTGGAAGAAGTATTTGCATTTAACGAAATTTGCATACAACAATAGTTGTCAAGCGAGCATTGGGATGACACCATTCGAAACACTTTATGGACGACCGTGTCGGTCACTAGTGTGTTGAGCAAAACCAGAGGACATGATGGTTCTCGAGCAAGATGAGATCCGTAATAGCAACGAGAAGGATATTGTAATACGAGATTGGTTGAAGGCTGCTCAAAGTAGGTAGAAGAGTTATGCAGATAGGACACGCCGACCTTTGGAATTCAAAGTAGGAAAATTAATTCTCTTAAAGGTTTCAACGCGCAAGGGTATATCGTGTTTCGGTGTATGTAGGAAACTTGCACCGAGGTACATTGGATTGTTCGAGATTACTCAACACGTTGGTGTGGTCGCCTATCGGCTTAATCTTCCTCCCAAGCTCTCTCATGTTCACAACGTATTCCACTTGTCAATACTTCAGAAGTGTCCGCCTGAGCAAAGCAAGACAGTATCATTCCGTGGTGTGCAGATCTAATAGGACACGACATATAGGGAGGTACCGAACCAAGTTACCGATTGGAAGGTGATAAACTTATGATGCCATGATATACTATAAGTGAAAGTTGTGTGGTAGCATCACGGAGTTGATGAAGTGACATGGGAGTTAGAATCGACCATGCGATAGTAATACCCTGATTTGTTTTGCTTATGAAATGATTTGTAATTTCGAGGACGAAATTCTTTTAGGGGTGGAGAGTTATAACACCTATATTTTAATCAAGTGCAATTAATGTATAACATGGTGTATTAGTGTGCTAAGATATAATTTGAACTTAATTTAACTATTTTATGATATTTTTAAATTAATGTTACTTTTAATTAGTTTAATCACTCTTAATTATTTTTATTTGTTATTTTAAAATGTCCTATTTTAGAAAACCAAGTGCAGGACATGATTTTATAATAGGAAAACCACCTTGCTTTCTTTATTTATTTCCCTCCTTCCCTCTCTTTCTCTCACGTGCTCTCTTTCTTTCCTTCTCTCACTTTCTTACTCTCTTTGATTTCAAAATTTTGAGCTCAAGCCTTAATCTTTAGCTGGATTGAAAGCTTGGAGACGCGATTGAGTATTCACAAACTCCTTTCAAGCATCAATTCAAGGTTAGATTACTTTTTTTGAAACTTTGAAAATTTACCCAAAATTTATAAATCTTGTTTAAAGTTGTTTAAATATGTTCTATTATATTTTTCTATCATTTATGAACATTATCCATGTTTGAGAATTGAGAAAACAGGTTTAGATTAAGATTTTAGGCTTAGGAAGGCCGAGGTTTAAAGTCTCGGACCTTCTAGATCTTTCTAGTTCGGCAGGCCGATCTTGAGAATCGGTAGGCCGGACTCATATCGTCGACAAGCCGAACCTGGGGACAGTTCAGCAGGCTGGTCCTGTATGACTGGTAGGCCAAACTATGGATTTCGGTAGGTTAGACTAGGAAGTTCGACAGGCTGACCAAGGTTTATAAAATTTGATGTTCTTTACCCGTTTTCATTGTTTTAAACCTAGTTAAAGACTTTGATACTATAAAATGATTTTTGTGAACTTCAAAGGCACACTAGGACACCATGAGATAGCTTAGTAATGTAGAACGCTTAAGATAGATGATAATAACGAACTTAGCATATATATTTAAGGTTGTTCATGGTTCCGTGGAGCTAACGTATAGTAGATCGAAACTGCGATGCTTAGTCACAGTGCTAGATATTAAGGTAGGGCTTTTATCTCTTCTTTGGTAGCCATGTTTTTAAATGGTTTTGGCCTCAAAATGAATTCTTTCAAAATGTTTTCAATGAATGATTGAAAAAGATTTTTATCAGTTGTTTTTATAAACTGTTGAATGAGGTGATATTCATAATGAACCGCATAATGAATGTAAATGAATACACTTGGTAAAATGAGATTTGGATAATTATAAGAAATGCACAAATGAGCATGATGCCATGCTTAGAGATAGGGTCGTGTAGAGTGTGAGCTTCAGGGCAAGTCCTAAAACCTAACTAGGCCACTACGGTGGTGGTATCTATAATTTGCATAGGAAAAGATAATGAGATCATTTCTAGACAAACAATGGACTATTTTGGTAAGAATCATGTGACTAAATTTATTTATTTAACGTGTTTTCTAAATATTTTTTTCGAAATGATAAATTTTATGTTTGAATTAAATGATTTCAAACTTAGTCTTATTGAGCCTTTTGCTCACATTTTATTGGTTTTAAAACTTTTCCCCCTGTGTGGAATTTAGCTTAGGATAGACTAGGAGTCCATTGCTTAGACTCGCAAGTAGTAAAAGACCTTAAGTATGTTATTTATTTTATTGTTTAAGGCATGTAACACTTTAATTTTCTTTTCTTGTATTGGACTATGGTTGTAATTTTAACTATTGTTAATACCATGTGTCTGTACTAAAATGGGTCTGGTGGGGCTCAACTCATACTTATTTGTCTTATTATTTTATTTCGTTTTTATTTGCCCTAGCATTTTAATGAATGTCTCAAAAAGATTTAAATTATCATGTTTTTCATAACAACTAAATTCTTTAATTGGTGATTTTAATTAAAATTTGATTTAATTAGCATAATAAATCGATTTAATTATCTTAATTAATCTACTACGTTACCTTCCGGATTTCTGGACGTGACACTTACTTAATGCAAGCTTTGCACAACAATATTTTTATTGTCTAGATGCTCAAATTACTCCTTTTATATTTATTATGTGCTCAAATTACATGCACGAGATTTGCATAAACTTCAATTGTAATGAATCTAGCATAAGTGGATCAATTACCTTGGCGCATATGAAGTTAAAAAATAAGCACAACTTGGTAATTGTAAATCTCACATCCTTTATTAGAATTTCCCGCAACACAAGTGGTAGTAATTGTTGCATCAACATATGATAATCATGTCTTTTTATGCTAATAAGTTTCAAATCCTTGACTGACACTAACTTTTTAAAGTTTGAAGAATAGCCGTCTGTCACTTTTAATGAAGGAAGCCATTCATAAAGCTTTCTTTTTTTCCCCTCTTGATAACGTGTACTTCGTTGAAGTGCGTTTCCATCTTTTTTTGGGGAAGATCAAACTCTATCTACACCACGTTCAGAGTTGTTGTTGCATTAGGGAAGATCAAAAATGGCCTTTGTGCAACAAATGGGTCCTCATCTATGAATTTGTCACCGTATTGACAATTTGAGAGAAAGACAGTAGAGAGAGGTGAAGAGGATGGAGGAGAGGAGAGGAGAGAGACAGGAATCTAGAGTTAGGAGGATATTTTTGAAATTTGAAGTTAAGTTTCAATCAGAATTGTAAACTAAAAAAATGTTATATGCTAGCTTAATCTAAATACCAACCTATAATTTTTTCCCATTAATTTGGCTTCATTCTCCCATAAGCCTCTAATTCTATATATCAAAACGACGTCACTTTTGCGTTTATAAATATAATCTGAAATCAACACCGTCCGTACGTAATCATCAATAAACTGCATTTGCCCCAAAAAAACAAAATAGATTCTCCAGCAGCGTTGCTAAAACGCAGCGTTTCGACCTTCTTCATCATTCACAGCCAAGCCGAACGACGAAGAGTAAAAAAAACAAGCAGGGATTTTTGTGCCTTTCCTCGCTAAGCCCTAATTCTTCTTCTTTCTATGGCGGAAAAACCCCAACCAGTTCGCGTACTTTACTGTGCGGTGTGCAGTTTGCCCGCCGAATACTGCGAATTCGGACCGGATTTCGAGAAGTGCAAGCCCTGGTTGATCCAGAACGCGCCGGACCTCTACCCCGATCTCGTTAAAGGTACTTCCAGAAAAGACCCCTAATCTCACCCTCTATCATTCACAACTCACCTTTGATTTTTTTTCCTTTTTATTTTGATTTGATTTGTTTAAAGTTTTTGTTTTGAATTGCGTAGATTCAAACGCGAAAGAAGCTGATAAAGTCGCCGATCAGTTGCAATCTACAGGAATTTCTTCCGGAGGTAGTGATGGAGCTACTTCTTCTGGTGCGTTTATTCTTAACAACTTTTTTTTTTTTGGTTTTGTTTTTTGTTTTAAATTATGCCTATTATGCATCACTTTTGTGTTAATTTTGAGTTTGTTTTGTGTCAATGTATGTTTGTAGTGTATATGGATTATGTTTATAAATTGATGAATGATTAGTTTTTTTATAAGAAATTAATGAATCATTAGTTACTACCTGAGGCCTTATGCTTGTTTTTATATGTTGATAGTTAAAGACCTTGTAACATTTTATTTTATTTTATTTTTTCAAAATAACACAATTGGAAATTGGAAATGGGTCTCTCTACTCGAAGTGTTTCTAGATATCTTCTCATAAGCCTCGTTTATAAGCTCGTTCCAGTTTTCACTTGATATAGAGCTTATATAAAAAAAATTCTGGATGTCATATGATGTTTGGCTGGGTTTCAAAGGAGCCTTACCAATGTACGAATGTGGTTGCTAAAAAGGGATATTGAACAGTTTTACGCTTGCAAATTTCTGTTTAAGGACTCTGACTTTATGGCATAACCTTGCATGTTTTGAAATCTTACCCTTACATTTTACTGGGATTGAAATATTTGGTCTGTTGGCTGGCGAAGGAACTTTTCAAAAATTTGTGTGTTTGCAATGTTACCTGAGTCTTTTACCCTTAAAACACTTTGCCTTTCCACTTGCAAATATATTTTTTAGTGACATTCTCTACTTTCTGGTGATACCTCAGCATCCAAGCCAGAGGAAGTCAAACGTCTTCCTGGTGGAAAGGTGAAGAAAAAGGTAAGTTTAGGATCATTATATATAATTGTGTAGACGTTTTCAAACAAACTTTTTGGTATAAAAATGAAACTGGTTACGTAATATGCATTCAAGTTTTGTGAAAAGATTCATATTGTTGAATTTCTTCTTGCGTTGTTCTGTAGGAGAAGCCTGAAGTTGTTATTGAAAAGGTTACGCGTAACAAGCGAAAATGCATTACCTCTGTTAAAGGGCTGGACCTTTTTGGTGAGCAAAATGCTGCTTTGAGTTTTTCATTCCCTTTTTATTCTTTTCTTTTCTTTTTCGTTGTAAAGTCTTCAATATGGTTGCTGCGACAGTAAAATAGTTCCTTTGATTACATTTCAGGTGTCAAACTTGGCGATGCTTCAAAGAAGCTTGGGAAAAAGTTTGCTACAGGAGCCTCCGTTGTCAAGGTTTTATTCATTTTGGTAGTTGTGTTTAGTCTAATCTGCCTTTTGTTGTTACAATCTCATAGAATGTTATTCTGAATAATTGGTTTCAGGGGCCAACTGAAAAGGAACAAATTGATGTTCAAGGGGACATATCATATGATATTGTGGAGTTCATTACTGATACCTGGCCAGATGTAAGATACTCGCTCTATTATCTGCTATTCAATATATGGTGTTGGTTATAAAATAATACTTGCTGTATATTTCATTTTCTCACTTGTTATTTCTTATTTGGACAATGATATACCATTTTAGTTACCACGCTTAGGAACTTCCTATACATATTTAAAACTTCAGCCTAACGTCGAGTTTCTGTGCCCTAGTATCTGAATATTGTAACTTCGTGGACCAAACATGTTTGATCTCACTTGTCTTATGAACATGCATTCTTTATTGTAAACACATCCTTCAATAAATTAGAACTCTGAAACACGTGAAAGTGGTAAAAAAATTCTGATTTGGAGGCAAAGTTATCATGCATCGAGTACTAGGAAAGGATCTTCACATGATTAGTTGTCGCATTCAAGTCTAATTTACAGTTGAGAAATTTCTTACTTTGTTTTCTGTCAAATTGTTTTGGTAGAGGATTTGTCCAGTTTATTTTATCATTTTAAGTATGCCATCATTTTACATTCATGCTAGCGCACTTTGTCACACCTTTTGTCTCCCTTAGGTCTACTTTTGAGACTCAATAATTTGATTAACTTGGTTTTACAATAGCTAAGCACTTCTCTTCTCGGTTTTAAACAGGTTCCAGAAACTGCAATTTTCTTTATAGAAGATGGAAAAAAAGTCCCAGCTGCTTAACTTTGTAGTTGTGCAAAGATAAACAGAGTGAACTTTATCATCATCTTCCTCCTGTTGGCATGACCCTTTACCAGATTCGCTGTTCTCTCAACGTATAGAGCCGTTAGAGTTGTTGGTAAACCAGGAAGGCCAAGGAGACTCTTTTTTTGTTCCTCTTTACAATGTTTGATAATCTTTTTCTTTTCTTTTCTTTTCTTTCTTGGCAAGGAATGTTATTGTGGCTGTGTAGTTGATTGGTGCTTTTAAATAATGGATGCTTTATTGTAATCTGTACAGGGGAAATCTCAGATTTTTTTTTTTTTTTGGGTGTTTTCGGTTTATGTCCAACCAAAGTAATTCAAATCAAGAAGATTTTTTTACCTCAAAAAAAAAAAAAAAAAAGAAGATTTTCCCATTTCATTATATCGTTTTCCATTGGATATTTTTTTTTTTTTTTTTTGGAGAGTTGACAAAGAGAAATTAGTTAAATATGCAGATTTCGGTGGGTGATAAAATGATGTCATTCAAGGCGTGTTGGCTCACGTGGGATTGCTGTTTTTTTGCACTTGAATTGGCAGGTAAAATAACATTAACTTAATGGAAGAGCGCACATGAGCAATTTGCAAAGAAAATTGACGCCCAAACTAAACTTTTGTCGGTCCACAAATCCCTTATTGGGAATCTGGGAAATCCCCCTAACCCAAACTACAGGTTTTTTGTGAATTCAGGAGACACAGCTTGAAAGCGTTTCCCTTGTTAACTCCTAGGAATTTAAAATAAAGGAAGCAAATGGCGAATGTTTCCAACATGGAAGTGTTCCTAAAGAATGTGAGATCAAAAGACTGGTAGCGGCCATTGTGGGTTTCTTAGGGCTCGTATGGTAGGGTTTCTATTTGTGCTTGTGATTAGTAGAAGAAAAGAAGTAAATGCAGCTTTTTATTAAATGTTTGAAATTATATATTTAAAACAGTTTAAATAAGCCAAAAGGGTTTTTTTTGTAACATTTTATAGACTATAGAAAATTTTTAATGAAGTTTATAATGTCTTAATGATAATCTGATACAAGATTTATAGTCTATTCCAGAATAACCTTTTTGAGAAATCATATTTTGTGATGTTGATTGCAAGTAAATCTAAAGAGGCAAAAGTCTTTAATAAATTATCTAAACACTTTTACAAACAATTTTAGATTGTAAAAGTTGAAAACAACTTGTAGAAAGCATTGCCAAGAGACTCTTTGTAAACAATATAAAGCAAAATAATATGGGTATGCTTATTTAATCTTATAGGTTAAAATCAAATTACTCACAAAATCGGAGCCCCAGTCTAGCATATAGACTAGGACCCATTGTTTTTGTTGGATTTTGACCTCCCACGAAAAAGATTTTTCAAGCAATGCTCCTGTGGATATGCAAGTAGTGGTAGAGTATTCACCAGTCGGTCGTTGCATAATATTGGCGGTGGCTTAAGTTGAGATGCTTTGTTATTAAATATGATTTGACTATTACATGTAACTGAAAGGAATTGAGTTGAGAGTATGCATAAAGTTCTCTTCCCTTGTCTAAACAACAAACAAGTGAAACAACAAACAAGTGAAACAACTACAAGGTGTGCCAGGGATCCTAAGTTTTATTTTTTTTATTTTTTATTTTTTATTTTTATATATGGAATCATTTTATTGATAGATGTAACTTTTCTAAGCATATTTAGGGTGTTGGAACAGTAATTTGAACTTCAAAATCTAAACTGCAAATAATATAAAACTTTTACTACTATAATGTACGGTTTAAACTCTAACGTAAGAACTTTTCTCCCAATTAATTTAATTAATTAGCATGACAATCTTTTGAACACCAACTAACCAATAAAAAAAGAACAATTTAAATGTCACATCCATTAGCATAAAATCCAAGACCTGAATATTGTTAAAACCTAAATTCCTACAATCTTTTCCACCGTATGCGAGGGCTCTCTATAGAATTTCTCTCTTCGATAGAGTTTTTTTTTTCATTTTTATTTATTTAAATCATTTTCATATTGAATAAATATACATTCATTTATGTCTCTCAATCTATAACGGTGATGAGTTTAGTTCATACAAATCTCTACTTGTTCTTTATGCTTTACATTGATTTTGTTATTTCTTTAAGACCTTTAGTAACAATGTCTAGTTTTGTTGAATGAATGGCGTTGCCGAGTAAACAGCAAGAAACCTCAAGGAATATGAGAAGTCTGATTATATATAACGGCACAAAAAAGTAACAGCATTTTAGAAAGGAAAAAACATGCAAAAATGAATAAATAAAAGAGCATTGAAAATTTTTAACCGCAAAAATCATAAGGAATATGAGATAAGTTTCACTGTAATGATATTGACTAGTACTGCTAAGGCTTTAATTAGTTAATGGTCATTTTCCAAACTGATATGGGCGGCTGAAATCCCGAAAGACGTTGAAAAAGGAATTGATTAGCATTTTATGGGGAGGATTACGTGAATTTATTATATGGAAAGCACACCAAGCATCTAGTAATCAAGGAATTAAGACAATTAATGCAAGGACATATTTAGTGGCAAGGTCAAACAAAAAGGTTGACTTCTTGGAACACGAGTTAAAAAAAATTTCAATTAAAAGTTGGTCTAATATTTCTATATTCTAATATATATACTGATTATCGAGTCAGTTACACTTCATTGCCATTGGGTTGCTGTTACATTTTTAAACCTTAATATATTTACAAAGACTTAAATTCTCTGTTCAATTTCTTATTCTAGATACTATCTAACTAATAATAATTATGACATATTACTTAATAAAAGGTACGTAAAAATCAATTAAACACTATTATAACTTTTTAAATGATGTACCACAAGAGAATCGGGTAGACATTATTTAAAACATTAAAATTAAGATCCGATTTTTCTGTCCCCTTATTCATGTCTCATTTATGTCCCTTCAATAATATCAATTAAAATGCCACGTAATTTAAATATTATGGCATTAATTATGTTAGTTAAAATATTGACATGACGACAAGTGAGGGCAGTTCAGTTGGTTGTAAGTCCCTCCACCTCAACCATAAGTTGAAGGCGTGACATGATATTATTAAAGAGACACGAAATAGGACAATCTATTTCATGTCCATCTAATAATATTATACCATGCCAATTAAAATGTTATGTTAATTAAAATATTATGTCATTAATCATATTAATTAAAATATTTTAATTGATGTAATATGATATTATTGAAGAGACACAGGACAAGAAAAAAACTAACATGTAAGCTAAATCCTCAAAATTGGACAAGAATTTAAACCAATATGCATATATGTTAAATATATGACTGAGTAAACTCAACAAAAAAAATGACCGTATGGGATCCATGCACACATCATCGAATCACTGACATTGTCGACCCAGTATCACCAGCATGATCATCAGATCATAATTTGTAGAAGAAATGGAAGAAAATCTTCATTTTTTAGCTGTTTTTTTTATAATGAATGAGACGTTTCATACTCTTACTCTTATGTTGCAAATGCGTAAGGATCTACGCAAGTACTCAAGGTAATCTAGTGACTCGATTCCCATCTTTGACTCAAAACAATATTTTTTTATAACCCTAATATAGTCAATGCTTTTCCTTTATTTCGTTTATTATTTTTTATTTTTTTATCTTGGTCTTTTAGTTGAATGAAATAAGTCATTACTTCCAAAGGATTGCGTGTCTTTGAGAAGGCATGCACAATGCACATTGTACCTATTTCAAATTAATGCCTTGTTTGTAAATTTGGATTAGTGTACACGTTTTTTTTAGAGTATATACACCTACACTGTCCTAAATAAATCAGATTTATATGTTGATTATATATATATAGAAAATCAAAACATGCCAAAATTAATCTCTTCTCTCTTATATATCAAACGTGTATAAATACAAGGTTTATTGCCCCACAGAACAACACTAATAAGGATATTCCTCTCTCTCTCTCTCTCTCTCTCTCTCTCTCTCTCTCTCTCTCTCCCCCCCGATTTCCCCATCTCATCACCAATATATATTCCTCCTTTTGACTCTTTTTTCTCTGGAAAAATTAACGTCACATTACTTCTCAATTCCATTTCACTTGAACATGGCTAATTTCATTCTTGTAGTAATCACTCTTCTATATTATTGCACCACAACCACCCAATCAGCAGATCTGATCTCGGCCGACAAGTTCAAAAACGACACCGAATCGATCAAACTGGCCTCAACTGACTACGGCCACATATTCAACGAAACCCCAGTTGCAGTTTTCCAACCAACATCCCCAAACGACATCAAAACCTTAATACAAATCGTAAACGACAACAAATTTGGTGCCTCTAGTCCTCTTGGTGGTATAGCTGCAAGAGGGCAAGCCCATTCTGTGCGTGGACAGGCCATGGCTAAGGGGGGTATTGTGGTAAATATGACATCTTTGGTGGGTGGTGATGGCAATAATATTGGGATTAAGGTTGTGTCGGAAAATCCTAAGTTTGGTCCTTATGTTGATGCTGGAGGCGAGCAGATTTGGATCGATGTTTTGCGTGAAACCCTAAAGTTTGGTTTGTCGCCAGTGTCTTGGACTGATTACTTGTATCTAAGTGTTGGTGGCACGCTTTCTAATGCTGGGATTAGTGGGCAAACTTTCAGGTTTGGTCCTCAGATCAGCAATGTCCATGAAATGGATGTCATCACAGGTTTGACTTCCATATAATAATACCTCACTTTGCTTTTTTGTTTTTATTTTCTGATACAATTATTAATTCGTTGAATGATTAAGACCTGTGAATTATTGATTTATATATATGCGGTGTTTTCTAGGTTTTTTTTAATTTAATTTTTTTTTTAATTTTGGGGGTAGAGATTACTTTTTGTAAACAAACACAAACAACATCAGAAAACTACTTTAGTAGAAGACAAAATTTAGGACTGATGTTTTTGACTCCTGTTCCAACTTGTCCGCCTCCTTGTCTGTCTCCTTATTATTTATTTGATACGTCGTTTAAATTTAACAACCTAAACACATAAATAGGTTAATAGTCATTAAGCAATTCATTTAGTTGTCAAACATTAATTGGAGAGACAATTAAAGAGAAAGAAAAATGACAGATCTTGATTCCTATTTATCACTTAAATGCAAGAAAAACATCTTAAATCAAAGTCCTATTTGCCAAAAATTGTGAACTAGCACTTCTATATGTATCAATTTTAACCGAATTTCATGAACCACGTTGGTGGAAGTCATTATGAGCAACCTTATAATGTGAAATTTCTTTATCCTCTTTCTTATCCCCATATTTGCAAATAGTGTGGCATGTTTCTATATGGTTGTAGGAGGAGAGAATTTCCATATATGAAATGATGGTTCATGGCTTTCCCTTGTCCTTTACTTTTGGTGGCCTCCAGAGATAGAAATTACTCCAATAATATTGCTTTTGGTAAACAGCCTAAAAATGAAAACAGTGATTGATCAGTTTCAGTTTTCCCACTTTGTCAGCGCCATTTGGATTAGATTCATCTAGAAGGCTGGTGTAGGCTAGTGGGGCTGTGTAAAACAGGGTGGTCTAAAGCCTAAGACATAATGAATCAACCCTGTCCAAGAACCATGTGCACCATCTAGCTGCATATCCTGAATTCATAAAAGATCACATCGGTCAGTAGTATATATGGGCAAACTTTTTGGCTTTTGTTCATGAAAGTGTGTGTCTTAATTAGTAGGCAACGAGGCATTAATACATGGATACTTCTTTGGTAGCAACTCCTATTGGTGATCTACGTTTTAAAACTCTTAAATATAATTAAAAATTATTTTTTTTATAAATTTGATGGTTAAAAGATAAATACTTACTGATAAGTATTTATCTTAATATACAAATATTTGTGACTTTAAAGAGATTTTCATCTATATTTTAAGGTGTCATATTGCATGGTGTATTTGACAAAACTTTTTGGAATCTGTTTTTAGCTTTCAATATCCAAAAAACTGTTTTGAAAGTGTTTTAAATGATAGATTAAAAGTGCTTTCGGTTATAATTACAAAACTAAAGTCTCTCTAAATAGATTTAGAACTTGTATGTGTAAATTTCAGTGGGATATTATGAGTTTTATTGTTTATTAGAAAGTTTTAAAATAATTTTGACCTAAGTTTTCAAAAATATTGTTGCAAAAAATAAAAAGTTACAACCTTTTCTTTTGATTAAAAACAAAAGCAAGAACTTTGTAAAATGGGTCATTAATAATATGAAAATAGTACCTTAAAAGTGAAAAAGGTTATTTTTATTTCTAATTGAATGTTTTGACCATGTTAGAGCTTTAATTTAGTGATGTCACCTCTTTGAAAATTCAACATATTATATGGGAGGGTTAAGGATAATTTCTAATTTGGTTGTTAATTTGAGGACTTGCATATCCAATTAGGTGTAGTTTTTTTAATTTTCCATTATTGTAAAAATAATTTTTTTTTCTTTTCGCTGGAAAGAAAAGTAAGCCACCTGATCAGACACATATTTAAAAAGTGCATGTTTTGTATTTGATTTTTTGTATGTTACATATGATATAAATATTACACATTCAGTTATTACTTTTTCTTTCTCTTCTATAATCCTTTTGTGATGAAAAGTCAAGTTATTTAATTGTAATAATTCTATTATTAAGAGAAACAAATGGAATATCAGTGGCTAAAATGTTCAAATTTGCATTCATTCCACAATGTCATTTATTCAAGACAAACAAATATAATAATATTTATTCACACACAATCAAAGGACGATATAAGTCAAACTATAACTAAATTTCTAAGACTCTTCTAAAATTATAATTTTTGTGAATATCATAACTCATAAGACATCAATCTTATATTAAAAAGCTAACTAATTATGAATCAAACATATAGGACCAAATCTTCAAATAATTTAAGGCTAAGAATATGATATTATAGTCATGAACTCACCAAGCCTTTCTATTTTATTCCTAACAGAAATAAGTGTGGAATTTGACTCTATTATGACGATTACGTTTTTTTGGAATATTTAGTACTATATTGCTTTTTTTTTTTTTTTTAAAGAAAACGATTAACATATGTAGGAAAAAAAAGGATGATCGATCATATTAGAAAAAACTTTCTAAGTTAACCTATAACCGATTATTATCAAATTCCTTTAATTACGTGTGAAATCATTATCAATACAGTTTTATTGTTATTTTTATTACGACCGTGTGAAATGATGTAATGTGTTTATTATTATTATTTTTTTTCATTTCATCATTATCAAAGAAAACAAGGAATCGAACAAATCAGAGGACAAAACCTGTATCTATGTATAACCTATCTCCAATTTTCTCCCCTCATACCTTTTGGTCAAACATGTAAATATATTTATATATTATAAAACATAATAATTTTGGAATCATATGTCCACATCTATCACTTGTGTGGAAGATTGTTATTGGATTAATTAACAGATTAACTTGGAATATTATCTATTAAAGACAAGCACTCACACCATATAGATGTTGCCGGCTTTCAATAACCAAGTCAAATTGTCAATATATTATAGTTTGCATACATAAAAAATTATACAATCTTAAGCATGCCGTTGGAGTAGTTTATTATTCTACTTAATTAGTTAATTATTTGTTACGGTTGGCGTAATTAGTTATACTTGATTTTCATTGCCCTATGTTCAGGAAAGGGTGATCTTGTGACTTGCACAAGAAACAATGCATCTGAGCTATTTTATGCAGTTCTTGGAGGCCTAGGCCAATTTGGGATAATAACTAGAGCAAGAATTGCCCTAGCTCAAGCACCAACTAGGGTATGGAATGTTATCTCTTCCCATCTATTAAAAAAATTCTTTTTTTAAGCAGAGAATTATTTAAAGCAAATAATATATCTCTTTTATATATATACATATATATATATATATGGTTTATAGCGCAAACAGAATTTCACTTTAAACCATAAAAATTGTAGTTCAAACCAGTTGTGGTTTAAATTTTATAGGAGAAAACATTGTAATAAAATTAGTTTGAACCAGAATTTTATAAGCCGCAATTGTGTTCCCATATGAGCTATTAATAATTTTGTTCCATAATTAAACTACTGACTTAATTATGTGTTTTTTTTCAAGGTTAAATGGCTTCGGCTACTATATAATGACTTCTCAGCCTTTAAGAAAGACCAAGAAAAGTTGATCTCAATGAATGGGAGAATGGAAGAAAGGGGAGTAAATTACCTGGAAGGTTTTCTTCTAATGCGACAGGGTCCTTTAGATCTTTCCTTTTATCCAGCTGCTGACCGGTTGAGAATAACTTCACTTGTTAATCAATACGGCATCGTCTACTCTATAGAAATAGCCAAATATTATAATGATAGCACCCAGATTTCTGTGGACAAGGTATATTGAATAACTCATAATCTCCACATTTTTATTTATTTAATTAGTTTTTTTTAATGATATTGTCATCAACATTATTGTGGTTTTATATGTTTATATGAATTAAAAACAAAATAACCAACAATGAGTCAACGCATAGAATCCGTGACTAGAAAAAATTGTTATGAAAATGCATAAATATATTGTCTAGAGGAGTTTTAGTCACAAAAACAATAGTTTTTATGATTTAAAAGTATTTCTAATCACTAGCAATTACATCCCCTAGATATATAATATGATGTGGACAATTATATCATTGACTTGGTCCCAAATAGAATTTGTGACCAAGTTTTTTTCTTTTATAACATTACGGAGTATAATTTGTGACAAAATAAGTTATCATTAACTATAATGTCCCCTATTAATGTTTTCCAATTAGTATACTGATCCTAGTTATCGTGGAAACAAAACAATTAGTTGTATTTATCATTATAATTAATCAATTTAATAAATATGGTGTATAAATATACATATATATATAGATATATAATATGATGCGGACAAAATTATATCATTGACTTGGTCCCAAATGGAATTTGTGACCAAGTTTTTTTCTTTTGTAATATCACGGAGTATAAGTTGTGACAAAATAATTTATCTTTAACTATAATGTCCTCTATTAATGTTTTATAATTAGTATACTGATCCTAATTATCTTCGAAACAAAACAATTTGTTGTATTTATCACTATAATTAATCAATTTAATAAATATGGTGTATAAATACACACACACACACACACACACACATATATATATAGAGACCGCTTTTCAGTGTTTACGTTCCCATAATTAGTGGTTTATATATACGGATACTTTCGATGTTTACGTTCTCATCAGTGATTCATACAATATACATACATATATATATACACACACATATATATATAAGATACATGCATTATGTTAATTAATTGTTATGAATGTAGGATCTGCAACATCTTCTGGATCATTTAAGCTTTGTTCCTGGATTTGCGTTTGACAAAGATGTAGAGTACTTAGATTTTCTGAATCGAGTGCCAAGTGAAGAACAAAAGCTCCAGGAACTAGGAAAATGGGAAATTGTTCATCCTTGGTTAAACCTCTTTGTGCCAGAGTCGCAAATCTCAGATTTTGATTGTGGTGTTTTTAAGGGCATCCTTCTTAACCAAAAAGTGCCTGCGGGACTCGTCATTGTTTACCCAATGAACCGAAACAAGTAAATGTATTTTTTTTCTTTTTCGGTTCTTAGCATTATTGCTCGTGATATTTTTCGGATGATTTTGACAACTTGCCCTCTAAACTTTTGACTTTGATAACTTATCCCTTAAACTTTCCAAATTGTTGCAATGTGCCTCATTTTGTTGACTTCTTGTTAAATTGGAGATTTGAATTTAGAATTTGTGCACCAGGGTTTGAATTAAATTTGGAAATTTTTTGTTGAACATAGGATTTTCCGTTCTCATGATATGCGGTGCACATGAGCTTTCTATCAATTGGGAAGTTAAATAAAATAGGACACATTGCAACAATTTAAAAAGTTTAAAGAATAAATTGTCAAAATTAAAGGTTTGGAGGACAATTTAGGACAACAATGTTAAAACTCTAATTTTTTGTTCAGAAAGAAAAGTACCAGTGTCATACAATATGTTTCGTGTGAAAAGACAAATTGTGTAACATTTTTATTATTATTATTATTTTTATGGGCAGGTGGGATGTTAACACGTCCGCGGTGATTCCTGAAGAAGATGTTTTCTACACCATAGGTCTTTTGCATGCAACTTCTTATAGTGAATGGAGGGCAATTGATAACGTAAATAAGGAAATATTGCAATTTTGCCATGACGCTGGTATTAAGGTTAAGCAGTTTTTTCCCCACTACGAAGCTCGCCAAGATTGGATAAATCATTTTGGTACAAAGTGGGAACATTTTCAGCAGATGAAAATTAAGTTCGACCCCAAGAAAATCTTGTCCCCGGGACAGAAAATTTTCAATCATTTGTAGGCCGGGCACATAATTTTGAATATAATAAGAAAAGGAAGAAAAATTATCCCCCATAATTTCCCTGAAATTCTTAGTTTAATTCTCTCCTCTCTCTCTTTCTTTTAAATAAAGTTATATATATATATATATATATATATTCTATGTATCCTTCGTGTATTTCTTCCTGCTGAGTAGTAAAAATCAAATGTTACATGTATTTTCTCCTTTTTTTTCTTTCACATCTCATCTTCATTAAAAACTCCACCATCTTTTTTACTTTATTATTTAATTTATTTTATGTTCTGAATGATAATTAATATATATCTACTTAGATCTCAATCTGCTATGGTTTTTCATTTGGATTTCTCGTTTTTTTTTGGTATTTTGCGCGTTTTTATTGCTAGATCTATAGGTTCTAAAACTATCTCTAACGCAAATATTAGTTTCTATGCTGTATTTACCACTACAAAGCATGAAATGTCCTCTAATGCGTAATACTAAGGATATAATGTATACATGCATGGTGTATTTAATAAAGAATTTTTAGTAAAAACGTAAACTTTAAGCAATTATTTTTGAAAAATTTACCAAAAAACGTGAAGAATCTCTTGAGAATGTTCACATGTCAAACGAGCCCTTACTAATGGTTGGAAATTCTGTATTATACAAATCTTTTAAGATTCTTACATTCTTGAGGAAAATTTTCAGTGGACAAGTGACTTCTTGAAATAAAGGGATTGATGCCGTTAAAGGGAAATAATAGTACCATCCTTGTTGGTGCTATCAGACGTGGTGACCTAGCTAGTAAATAATGAACTGGTAGATGTACCGCATAAGAATATATATATATATATATATATATCAAATCAACGTCTATGTATATATATAGTACATATCATTTTTATCAAATACGTATAAAGAAAGGGCCCAAATCGATCATAAGTAATGACGTAGGGATCATGATCCAGTACACGTCACTTATACTACTATTCATTAAAAAAGTGCAATTAAACATCATTTTCTGATTGCTAGCTAGCTAGTTGTACTTGCCTCACCATAACACTCTGCCAATCCCCGCCGTAAACCCAACCAGTAGTGCTTAGCCAAAACTTCCGGTAATTTCTCCCGTCAGTATTGAAAAATAAGTTAACAGTAATAAGCATATGTTTTTCAACTAGATTTATAGAAAAATAAAAAAAAACCATCTTGGAGTGCAAATTCATTTACAAAAGTAAAATGTTGCGATCAAATAAATAAAATATAACGATATTCTTGGTCATTTTCAGATGAGCAAATATCACTAATAGCACTACTCGTATGACACCGCATGCATAACAGTGAAATTAACAAAAACTGCGACGTAACAAACAATTTGGATAAATCAGTCCCATTAATTGCTATGTATGAAAACTGATCTGATGGACTGTCACATAATTAAAAATTTTAATGTGATATTAAAAATTTTCTTTATGGTAGTTAAGCTTACTTAAGTTGTGATTGTTTAATTAAGAAAATTCAAGTCTAAGACCTCTCTCTTGTTAATTAGATAAACTTACAGGGCCACAACATTTTGGCAAATAACTCTCATTTACACTTTGAATATGTATATATATGAATATGTATATATAATACACACATGTGTGTGTTATATATATATATATATGCTTGTTTTCTTATGCAAGGTCTAGCTAATCATTGAAAACTTGGATGATGCCATGTGCCCCTATCCACGGACCTCATCATAATCATAAGTGTACATATCCTTTCTAGTTACGTGGGGTCGTACCGATTTTTGGCACATATATATATATATATATATATATATGTTAGCTAATTCAGAAAACATAATAATTGTTTGACATATGACATGGCGAACACCTGGACCCCATAGACGTTCATATCTTGCTTTCCCTCTAGATTTCTAGAAGTGTAGAAGATATAATTTGTACGTTTTATGTGAAATCCATAGATTTTGTTTTGGGGATCAGCCGATCTTACAAGATTCTCTTTGATTTTCGTTCATAATGGCTGCCAACTGCGGGCCAGTCTGTACATATTGACACCGATGAATAATATGTGTCATCTCTCTTCTTTTCTCCAATATTTATAAAAATAATACTAAAGATATCAACTTTAATTTCATCCTTAATACTAACTCTTAAATTGTCATTAATTTATTAATACATATAAACTGTATTGACGTAATAAGCTTTTCACCGACTTATAAATAAATACACAAGGTAAAATTGAAGTTGGTATTTCTAACAATATCTTCTTCCCATAATTCCGAAATTCAAAGTAGCAGGGATTGAAACCTAAGAATACCATGTAATCCGCATATTTCTTGTTTTCCATGTGTCTTTGGTCGATCACTTTGCAAACTACAAAAACTCTATTGCCCTGTGAACTTTTTCCTATTGAGGCTGGCTCAATGTGAGTTGTTTTTAAAATATTAAGTCTTGGATTCAAGTCTCAAAAATACATATATTGAAACTGTAAAGGTCCATATTTTTTTTTTCTCTCTATCTATGTCTCCTTTATCGATCGACTAGATGTTGTTACTTTGAAAGCGCGCAAAACATGATTTATGCAAGGGAAATCAGCCAACAGTTGGACATCTTTGGGAAGTAGTTACTTGTCATTATCTAGATTCTGGCCAATACACGTTGGTAGGTGGGAAGCTTGCTTGGATTTTGCAGAAGATCAATAAGGTTTATATGATATACAATACAAATGTAGGCGGTAATAACAAACGTCTTTAAACCGTTAAATTAATATATGACTTCATAGTTATATATATATATATATATATAAATGACGAGAAACTAATATGAGAAAAACTTAGGATATCTTTCATATATATATGGTTAATTTCACTAGCGCCCCATTGAATTTTAGGAGTATTTTTAGCTTGCCTATTGAACTTTTAAAAACTCTAATCAATTTGCGAACTTCAAATAATGGGGTGTTTGGAAGGTGGTGGGAACCAGTGGTGAGAACCACTTTTACTGTAGCATGTGAGAGCTTTACATTGTAGCAATTTTTTTAATTGTTACTGTAGCATGTGAGAGTTTTATACTGTTCATAATTGAGTTTGTGGTGAGAACCGCAGTTCCCACCACTTTACCAAACACCCGGTAAATCTTAGCTAGAATTTTTGTTAGAAAAATTCTAACCCCCTTCATTTGTTAGAATTTTTGTGCAAAACAAATAGAAGAAAGGATAATGCAATCATGTGGTCTTTCTATCAGAAATTTTATTAAAACATAAATTGAAAAAGACAATCTTAAACCCCTTATTTTCAACATGATTTTAACAAAATTCTTATAAAAAAGGTTGAGTGGAAGTAAATTAAAGTTAAAAGATAAAAAAAAAGTTTAAAATTTAGAGGGTAAAAAAGGAGTTTAGGGGACGCCGGTGAGATTAATCCATATATATATAATGTTATATATATATATATATATATATATATATATACAAATGAATAAATGTATAGTTCTTTTATTTGCCATGAACAAAAAGGATTATTGGTGTTATCGTGCTCTCCATTCCTTCGTCATTTTAAAAGTCTTGGGGCCCTACAATAATACAAAAAGAACCTGATACAATTTTATTTGAAAGATGAGCCTAGTTAATTCATTTTTACTACCACACACTCAGCGTTGGCACAACATATTGATTGGACAGGGTCCCGTAGTAGGATATGTAGTACTTTTAACAAGTAGTCTAATATAAAAGTTTATTTCATGTAACATGGTGAAAATGTACAAAACTAATTATTCACGTTATGATGCAATACTACATGTGTTGATTGTAAACTTGGTCCTATGAACACATGTATCTAACAAAGGAAATATTTGTTTTTGTAGCTATTCCTAAAGTCAAGATTGTGTTGGTATCAATGAAGGCCCAGTTCGATATCGCCGTCTCCTGCAAGTAATTTTTTTTTTCTGTCACGTTCCGTCACCCACCCAATATCTCATATGATCAATTAATACTAACAAAACTACTCGAAATAATTAACAGTGGTCCAGCCACACACCCCTCTACTATTGTTTTTCAAGGAAACAATATCATCTAAGATTTTCTTTGATATTATAGATCATGTGAATATTGGAGGGGTTTCTTTCGTTCTTGATACCTTATAATCTTCCTCTTTCAAAATTGGAATGATTCAAGTCAAGATTTTGGGGACACGTTTTGCCCGATTCAGCTGACGTTTCATGGATGTCCATATATATTTCACATGAAAGTGCTTTTCACAAGATCATCTCCGAAGATTCAGCAAAGAAAATATTGATATGTTTGAAACTCTAGGAATTTACTAATCATACATTGACCATTTTATTAAAATTTCGATTTAAAAAAAATGCATTTCAAAAGGGTGTCCCACAGATTAGAAGATATTAGATCATGCATGTGTTCCATGCATGCACACTTTCTTGGAGTATCGTATCAATGGGGGATCATATCAATAATGACCAAATTTGATTTGTAACGACTATGGATTTCCTGATTGCGACATTATATTCACGCTGAGAATTTTGGGTTTTTACCAAAACGAAAGAAAGAAAAGAAAAAGCTTTGTTGATAGCATTACTATGGATACGCATAGAGTACATTTGTCTCTTTTCATTGTTTTGTAGCATGCATTATTGACAGGGTAAATCATTTCTATGATCTTTTTGTTGTCCATATCTAGACATGGGGGCAATATGTGTACTAAATAATCAATGTCCGGTCATGTTCTAGCTCGCAAAGACAGATATGTTGCTTCTTAGCAAGATTAAAAAGCATATTTTGGAATATCCTTGATTAATATTACTAATACTTACCAACGGATGCGACTTCTATGTCTCCTTATTCATATCCTTCCAATAATATTATATCACGTTAATTAAAGTATTATGTCAATTAAAATATTATATAATTAATCATGCAAGTAAAAATATTTTAATTGATGTGGTATAATATTATTCGGAAGACACGAAAGGGGACATGAAAAATGGGACATATGAGCTAAATTCCCCTTACCAATACAAATAATTTCAATAACACATTCATAAATCTTGTATGATCTCCATTTTCCGTCCCAATTTGTGGAATTAAATTAAGTATATGTTTATTACCAATACAAATAATTTCAATAACACGTTCATAAATCTTGTATGATCTCCATTTTCCGTCTCAATTTGTGGAATTAAATTAAGTATATGTTTATTAAAAGTGAAAACGAATTTAATAAGAGAGAAAAGTGAGATTGGAAAAGAAAATGAGGGAAATAAAAATAATTTATTCTCTTTGTAGCGTTTACATTATCTATTAGATAATTTAGTTTCTTTTATAGTATCTCTAAATGTGTATGGTGTTAGATGATTGAGTGTTTAATTTATCTATGAAACAATCATTGACTTGTAACATGCAAACTTATGACGTATATAAACGTAAATTTTACATTTCATTTTCTTTAATTGGGAAACATTAATTCTATATACGTGAAAGGATTAAAATTTTTTTCACATTCTTTGTATTGTGTGGTGCCTACCAATTCACTTCTTATTCTTAATTTCGTAAAAAAAATCGTCATTAAATAAAAAAGAAACCAAAAAAGAAAAGAAGAAAATTAAATGGATTATTCTAAACCTACCTTGCACATAAGCACACCCTAAAATTAGTTACTTGGCAGTTATAAATTTTTCTCACTGTTAACTGATCTTTAATTTGAGTATTATTCTTACGATATTTGACAAACCGGTTAAAACTTAAAAAATTGGTTTAAAAAACTGTAGCATATGAAAGTGTGATTGTAGCTTCTTTTTGCTTTATATTGAAACATGTGAGATTTTATACTTAATTGTTTTGAACCAATTTGCTTAACAGAGGGTTCATATACATGGTTCAACTCTTATAAACTTGCAGCCCGGAAGTTCCATAATAAGTTAAAACCAAATATTACATGACCCTATCTCATTTTTGGGAATGACAATTCATTTGTAATTCTTTTATTTCTTTTTATTTTTAATAAATTAGGAGTGAAGGGTTTGATAAAAGATGTGGAATGCTAACCTAGTTTGAATACTTAGATGATTCTGATATACACTTATTATCTCTCGTCATTTATTAAAAAAAAAGTATAACTCTAGTCGGTTAGCAAATGATGATTTCTTACACGAATTCGTTATTACTATTCACCAGCGTTTATTAATAATTAGTTATAATTGCTCCAAAATACACACGATAATGAGATCTCAGGAAATTCCTAGCTGGGCACAGCTGTTAGAATAGAAAATAAACACAAGGGCAGACCATAATCAAAGGGCCAAGTGAGCAAGAAAATTCACCATGAAATGATGTGTGTGTAGGTACGTAATATTTTTGGAACTATATGTTTAATAGGATAGACCTTTTTTTTTAATCAATATTTCTCTTAATTGGATAGACCTTTTTTTTAATCAATATTCCTCTCCAAGCACCAGTTGACCCAGATCATATAAATTAGAGTCCAAGTCTTCTCAAATAGTGTTCAAAATATATTGTGTGCCCATGTAATCTTGGTGATTTAATTGCAATCTTGAATTTATGCAAGTCTTCGCAGAAACTTCCCAAGAAAAAGACATTGACTATGTCAACGAAGCGCATATAAACAAATCTCCCGGACACAACATGTGCAAATTCGCATGCAACATGACAGTAACGCGCGCGCGCACAAATATCCACCACGCTCTGCACTTGATAACGTTTGCGGTAAAAGTCCAAATAAAATCCAGTTGTTTTGTTACCCTACCATGTCACGTATTTGCCTCGAAATATTAAACCGTTCTTATACGTAAAAGTTATGGTACAACCAAAAAAAAAAAA